>JAHZNC010000692.1:0-36454 GCA_027744095.1 Zhuqinia jingwanae | reverse complement strand
TAATTTACGTGCTAATTAGTTGATGTAGTTCATAATTAATTAGTATGTGAAGTTTGTAATGAGTTTTGTATGCAATCTAAGTTAACTCATTTAAAGGCGAAATTTTTTCCGTTACTTAACTCTGTCCAGAACCCGTGAACATTCTGTTCGCGATTTGCTTTAATTATAATATTGTATATTAAATATTAACCAATTGTACATACGCATGTATGATGTGCAATCCTACTTATATTTATATCAAGAAATATAACACGTTTTTGCTCTCCATGCATTTATTTAGGTATCTATATTCATTTTAACCATCCAGCTTTTTGACCTCATCTACCCTATTTTTTTAGTTTGTGATGATGGTTTAGTTAAAGCAAAAAGCATTTTTTCTCACTTTTGAACAACAAAAAAATTCTCAGATGTTTCAATTTACAAGAAACGTCATATAGTAATAGTAGTAGTATGCATGAGCCATTTCAATTTCAATACATGTCCAATTTAGCTTTTGTTTTTGCTTAACTTCCGCTCTAGCCTTACACCCAAATAAATATTTTGACTAGACATTTTCTCGTTTAAATTTTAAAAACGTTTTTGAACATAGAATACCTTAATGCTACTTTATTTGGATATTCCCATTCACAACTTTACAAAAAAAGAGTGTTGATGAAAAAAGACCAGTTTGTTTACAATAAAAAAATGAAATGTGTTAGTTTCCTCTTTCCAACATTGAAAGTGAAAAAAAGTTTTTTTTAACACACATCCACTCGTAGCAGTAGTAATAATAGTAGTAGTAAGTCTGATGAGGTATTGCGGATGGATATGGTAGCGAATGGAATAGAATTTAAGTAGTTTGCTTAAAAACGAAGAGAGAAAACATTTGGGGAGGTTTTTTTCCTTCTCATTCTTTGTTCAAGAAGGTTAAAAAACAGAGGAGTAGATGAAAAAAACATGCCTTGATTCTTTCCCACCTCAATTGAGAGAGTTTTAGTTTAGAGCAAGCAGCAATTTTCACTATGGTATGGCCGATGCCACTCGAGCTCATCCGACAATGCTATCTTTCTTTTACCAGACGATATGTTATTATTATTATTATAGTTGAGTTGAATGTGTGGTATGTGATGATGTTATTTTAGCGCAAGTGAAAAATGTTAGCAAAATATCACTGGAAAGCACAAGAACACAATTCACTAAAGTTTCACAAGAAAAAAAAGGAGGTAAAGTGTGAAGCGATGATTCGATAGTTTATGTTGGTGTGTGTGGAGGAATGCAAATGCATTTTCTCTTGGAAAAAGAAGAAGAGAAATTATCCGCGAGTTGCATAATGTTTTTAGATGGAAGTAAAATAGCAGAAAAAATAAGATTTGCAGATTTTTTTAACCCTTTTACCTCGAACCCTCTCAGCTGAGTTATTGGAATGAATGCTGGACAAAATCTTGAGCCTGTTCAAATTGCGTCATTCGAATTTGACTTTTTACGTTTTACTTTTTAGTTTGGCATTTTTAGGTAAACGAGAAAAAAGCCTTCCGATAACCACCGTCGTCTTCATGCATATTTTTCAGAATGTGTAGCAACTTTTTCGACTTTGTTGCTTTTTGCAGGCTAAATTAATGATGATGATGAGATGATGCCAGTTTTGTTTAGTTTAGAACAACGAGTAACCAAGTCTGCTCAATTCAGACAGAAATATTTACTTTGCTCGTGAAATGAGGTCTTGAATGGTTTGCAAAGACAAACGCAAAAAAACACACAATTTTTTTAATGGTAAAAATTAAAGGGAAAGACAAAAAAAATAAAGTTTAAAAGGATACCTACCAACTCCTATAAACATAAGCATGTTTAATGCGGATGATGCGCTGGCTTAACAATAACTGTCTGTGGGATTTCATCAATCCCCAATATTGACAAGGTTTCCGTATTAATTACCACATTTTGTTTCAAGGCCAACATGGACATAGACGAGCACTGGTTCCAGTGACATTCTTGTTAAAACCATTCCTACACTTTTACAGCGTCACTAGAAAAAATCATTTCTTTTGAAAACTCTTCAGTGAAAGCATTTTTTGTAAAGGAAAGGAATGCAAACAGACGAGGTTTTAGAAATGTCTCTTGTGATTACTTCTCCCCCTCTTACAAAGTTTTGAGGCGATGTCTTGTCTTTTTTTGTATGTTTCGTGCGTTGTGGTATTTGTGGGGCTTGACAGAAAATCGACTTACATGGCATTTCATCCACTCTCTTTTTTTACTCTCACACTCATACCCTTCTCGTCCTACCTACTCATCTTTCAAATGCTCAACCTCAGCAGTCATACAAAATAAATCGCTTAGAAATACAGAGAAATAGAGGGAGAAAAAAAACCCAAAAAAACAAGTTCAGCTGTGAACATACTTGTGACAGTTCGGTGCTGCTGTTGTTGTTGATAATGATGACTATGACTATAGCCCCTGCACATAGATCATATATAGCGGCGATGATGGTGGGAAGAGAATAAAAGAATTCACAATTCCCTCTAACATTTATGCTTCACTTTACTCTCTGCTTTTTGCACAAATGGTAACTTTTGTTGGTGCAAAGCAAACCTAAAGAAGAAGAAGAAAGCATATTATATGAAAATGTGTAGAATAAAAGAAGGAGGTTGTTAACCAGATTACCGACAGACAATGCATCATCATACATCATCATCATGATCATTTCCTCTATGCTGCTATTTTTTCTATCCATCCAACTTCTCTCTCGCAACAACTCTTCATCACCATCATCATCATCAGTAATGCTGTTATGTTCCCAGTCAGTCGCAATTATCTCTGATGGCGATGTTAAGTACGAAGACGTCCAACATTTAGTACCACTGATGTGCGAATTTTTGCTTCAAATGTGGATTCGAGAAAAACCAGATATGCGAAAGAAACTATCAAAATTTGATGGGGACATACATTCAAACAAGAGAATGTAACGACAACGATTACTTTCCAAGTTAACTCTTGCCTTATCAATAATATATTTCACAAGGCTCCTATGTTGTTTTCTTATCTGAACCACGGATATGTATTGCAAACGTGTCATTCACAGGATTAAATATTTGTACAAACGTAGTATTTTATGGCATCCATGTTCACAAATTTTCCCTCTGACCTTTTTGGAGCTGCCCTCCATTTGACAATAGTACTGTCTTATGTCCTTACTATTCTCAATATTTAACATCTTTGATTTGTTTTAACTTATTAGTCGAATCATGAATACTGATTCATTGTAAAAGAATGAAGATTGTATAAGTGTATTATTTTTTGCTAAATTTTCTCATTTAATTAAATATAGCACCTACGGATATGTTCAGTCGTGAGTTATTTATAAAAAAAAATTTGCGCATACTATTTGAATTTATTTCTGTAAAAAAAAATTTTTTCGCATATTCAACCTTTCTAGATTATGACAGATTCTTTAGTAGAGCCATTTCTTCTTTTGTTTTTTTTCGGTAAAGTGGCAACTGTTACTAAAAGGAAATAAAAAAAATACTGTACTAAAGTGTGCATTATGGTCTACAAAAAAGCGTAAAAAAACAAGAAAACATTGGTCAAGAAAATAAAATGTATGACAATTAAAAGCCATGCACACACACAGCAGCTAATAATATTACACGTATTTTTATGGTGCTGATTGGACTTGTCTCCCTTTTTTTAGTGGTTTATTGTTTTAAGTTATTACATGATGATGTGTGTGCGGTGGTGACTTGGTTTGCCCTTTAACATTTTGTGTCTCTCTTCTATTCCAAGAATAAAAATATCCTTAGTCTTCCTCAGGAAAATCCGTCATTCTTTCTTGAGGGAATATTTGAAAACCCCCAAATATACCTAAGTAGTCGAGTCGCGTGCAGTTTGTGTGCTGTGCTGATCTGTCAGATTGACTTTTCCATTTGTTCATTTTGCCACTTCTCCTGCTGTGAAACATATTAAACATATATCTTATGCTTATGTAGCATTTTGTTAGCATAATATCATACATGCACATTGGGACTAGAGTTGTTCACAGTCGTTTGGATCATTTAGCTTGACAATTGGCTAAATCCAGCATATCAATAAAACAAAAAACTCCCACGGTGCAAACTTTCCCATCTTGTTTTGTTGTATATGTAATATAGCTTGCAGTCAGTTAGTCAGGTTGTATAACTAATTTCATGGAAAATCCTTTAAACACGATTAATTATTATTATTATGATCGACCAGAAAGTTGTGTAATGTTTAAAAAGTAGATGCTTCCTCTCGTCTCTGGGGTGGACGAGAGAGAGAGAGAGAGAGAGTAAACAATTCGGAGTTTACGATCGAAGAAATAATAGAATTTGTGATTGTCGCAAATTAACAGGTAAATACAAAGCTAATAGTGTTTCTTCCCTCATCTCTCTCGCTCTCAGTTGAAATTGTATTTTGCAAAAACTAAAACTGGCAGGTCGGGGGGTATGTAATCTGCCTTTTGTCTTTGTTCCTGGAAGGTATAAACAAAAAAATAAGGTCGCCCACATAACTTCACTCTGATGGCAGTTGTGTGATGTCGTCGGAAGAAGACATTGTTGGTCCAGCTGATTGGCACGTAGCTGGAAAAAGAGAAAAATCTGCTGGACAGCAGTAACAGACATGCAACATAACTTATATAGGTTCATACATAAAAGTACATAGGTATATATCTGTATATGTAGGTAGAAATACTGGCTATATGAATGAATATAGAATTGGCAAGGGATATAATGTCAGGAAATTCGGTACCCATCATACTGACATATTGACAATGAATGAAGTGGATGAAGTGACTCTGTTCCACCCAAAACATTATACTGAAAGGTACATATGTCTTGTGCTTAGTCGCCACTTGGTATGTAGGGTTTTTTTTAGTACAAAAAGAGGCCATTTTATGGTTATTGTCCTCTTGACTTGAGGAATTTCTCTCAATCCTCATGAACTTGTGCTTTTTTTTCTCTCTCTCTCTCTCTCACTCACTCTGGAACTGACAAAACACAAAAACTTTACCTTCTCAATTTTCACAGCTCATTTTTCTAAGAACCTTGATATTATTGTTGGTATTTGTTACTCTCTTAACCAAACAAGAAAACCGAGGTTTTTGAATTTTTTTGCCGAAAACCTTTTTTTTTTAAATCTACTAAATTTACTTTCAAATATGATAAAATTGTAAGTGTTTTATTCAAAATTCAATGACGGTAAGCGAAGCAATAAAAACGACGCTCGTTGTACTTTGAAAAGTCACGCAATCCAAAAATCCAATTCCAGAAAATTGGAATGTCAAAGAGAGTACACGAGATTATCCTCTTGTTATACCTAACCATTCGAGTCCTTTTAAAAGCACAACACTCTCTCACGTACATTTTGTCTCTCTCTTCTGCTCTACTCACCTATTTCCCCCTTCTTTTCTCTTTGCGCGTGGATTATTGAGATATTTGACAAAGTCCTTACATTAAAATACTTGTCACTTGGACAAAAAAGTGCAAGTCATTCCAGCTCACACACACACAAAACACATGGACGAGCACCACCGTTACTACAGTAGTAGTTGCTCAATATACTATATACATGACTCATCTTTATGGGTTTTATACCACAGCAAATTATTTTATTTATTTTTTAAAAAGAGAATCACTATTTACCTATAATATTGACTACTACTACTACTATACTGACATGGGTTTGTTTTACCATGTCATATAAATAGGGGGTGTAAACTGAGGAGTTTACAACACCATTCATGAAAATTATACTGTTGTTACAACAACATGTAAAGATACTATACTTGAATGCCTATATTTCCTATCACTATACTACGTGTATAATACTAATAATAATATACACTACTAGCACACTTCTTCTTCTTCTTCTTTTTTTTTACCAAATTCCAATTTTCATGACATAAAGCTTTTCTCTTGCTCAGAACCAAGCTCACAAAAAACGGAATGATAGGAAGGAGTAGAGAGCAGGAAGAGTAGTAGTAGTGAAAACAGTTACTGCTCTTGTCTGACTGTCTTCAGAGCAAAGTGGCAGCGTATATTCTATACACTTACGTAACAGCAGAGGAAAAAGCAGAGAAGAACACCAGGAGCAACGGCTAACGGTGGTGGTGCTGCTGCTGTTGTTATGTTAACTGCATGTTCACTCTTTTGCCAACCACCAAAAAGGCATATTTGCTTCTTTTTTTCTCTTGCTTTTCCTCTTTCGGGTTCCCTTCTTTCTCTCGCAATCAGTCTGACAACCACACGTCTATAAACTATGTATGCAAACGCGGAGGAATCATGTTGTGTGTGAGGCAGTGGTAGTCGATTGGTTCTTGTGTTGTTGGTAGCTACATATATACTACAGTGGTATTAAAAACGTTACCAACACCCCTTTTTTCACTGTTTGTGCTCAGGAAAAAAAGGTGAAACGTTGTTTTTTTCCTTTGGAGGAGTTCAGGTTCACAAATATTTTTTTTGGGCAGCACTGTGTTCTGTTTACCGCTCCATCAGTGCTTCTCCCACCTTTCCACAGTTTAGAAGAAAACAGCGGTGACAGTCAGCAGAAAAGAGCAAGTACACTGGTGGTGTGCATGATGCCATGTATCAAAAAAGCCGCTGTAAACTGGTTGTGACTGTGAAAACTGTAATTCTTAAAGGTTTCCTTTGAAATTGCGATTTTGAACACTAACTAACATAACATCACTAAACAACAAAACAACATTGATCGTCCCACGCCACTTAAAAAAAACTTTATCCCAAACGTAAACCAACAACAACAACAACAACAACAACAACAAAGTAGCAGTAACCTCAAACCACCACAGAATTGAGTGTAAATGGAAACGGGAAAGTTTCTCTTTTCTTTTAATTTCACGCGAGGTATCTAAAAATCCAAAGTGTGAAAAAGAGTGAGAAAAAAACTAATACATAAATACATCTTAAAAGTGGAAAACTGGTTGGGTCACATGACATATATTTTATTTATTTATATTCAGCTTCACTCAATCTTCACTCCTATAAATCTACCAATTTGTTATGCATTTTGAAATGTGAGTTGAAAATATTATGCATGCTCCCGGTTCCCAGTTTCAATCAGCCAAAAAATATATCTAAATACGTACATGTGTTGAGAAACTTTGAGCTGAAACACACACCACTATACCTATATCATTTGAACTTTACAAAATAAATAGCGGTGCAACAAAGCAAAAAAATCCACTATTTTATATCCAGTTGATTGTACCTGGTGTCTCTCGCCTCTCATGTGTAGGTGTTGTGTGCCATGAAAATTCAAAAAAAACAATGGTTTTCATCAAGTATACATCACGCTTCATCATCCTACATGATGACCATCTCTTCCTGATTTTGCACACCAACTAAAATGGTACACACAGAAGAGTGAAAAAAGAAGAAGATATAGATGTTTTATTGTGCAACTAAACTATTACGACAAATGTACATGTTACTATACTACTGCTACGCCTCCTCCTCCTTCTTTTTCTAAACACTCTTTAGCAGAGAGAGAGAGAGAGAGAGAGAGTGACTTGCCTTCTTGTGTGACTATCTATAATATTCCTTTGTTATTCTCGTGCTGCTATGTAGTATTGCATTGCATAGCTCACACTCTCTTTTCGCGTCGTACTCAGTTTTTTTTTTGCTGAATGCTCCGTTTTCTTGGTTATAATATCATCTTTTGATAAGGGAGCAAGAGAGCAGCAAATGTAAAAAAATATATCATATAATGTTTATAGTAATATGTGTACAATATATATAAGTATTCCGCTCGAATGCCGGTTTATCTCAAAAAGCAAAAATGTGTAAATGTAGTTCACATACACACACACACACACACACACACTCTGTATGTAATGAAGACGGTACGCTTTGGTATTCTTGGTATTTTTTCCCCTGAATCACTCCCTCATTGTTCAAAGTGAGAGGTGGTGGTAGTTCACGTGAAACTGTAGAAGAAGAAAATAGAAAGAGATAAAATAGCATTGGTAAAAGTGCATGATTGTGATGATAGCTATTTGATATATTATTGTGTATAGGAATTTTTTCACAGCAGCAGCAGCAGCACAGTAAAAAAATTGAGTGAGAAAAGGGATTAAATAATAGGTTGTGCACACTGTTATACCATTAAAAATTGGGGAAACTGCCATGTCAGCGAGATTAGAATGGAAACAGGCTCATCATCATCATCATCGTCATCATGAGACGTTGTTGGAACAAGCAGGATAGCTGTTGTTGCTGAGAACTACAAGATATTTTTTTTGCACTTTTTTTTACAAAAAGTTGCAAACGAAAAAAAGGGATAATAATAATAATAATAATGAAAATAACAAATGTCTATTTGCACGACGACGATCGTGTATATTTGTGAGTGTGTGTGTGGCTGACTGACTTGAGTTGACTGACTGAGTCGATATTGATATGGTAGATATACTTACATAAGTATATTGTGTGTGTATTGTTGGTACTGGATTAGTTCAGCATGGCTGCAGCTGGAGAAGAAAATGAAGATGTAGAGTGAAGAGAGAGAGAGAGAGAAAGGAAGAAGAGGCCGGGTGATCATTCTGATGAGGATGAGTATAGTAGCTATATAATGGGTTTTTACTCTTCCTCGTGAACAAGTCAAGTGTATTCAAACTAACATTGTGCCATATGAATTTCGTACAATTCTGCTCTGTTTTCTGCCACCACCATCACCATCCATTCACCAACTATTTATTTCCCTCTCTCTCACTTGAACAAAAAGAGAGAAAAAAGCGATGAACAAGAGGGAAGAAAAAAAAGTTTTATGTGGAGCAGAGAATCATGAGATGATAATGATGCGGCACGTCACCGTCCTTCGTCTCTATATATTGCTATAACAGACATAGCCAATCTGCAAACACAGTAATAATAAAGAAGAGGACCTAAAACATATATTATATAAAAAAAACATTTATACTACAAACATTTGTACTACTAAGTATTATATTGATGTCACAGACTTTTTCTACTTCTTCTTTTTCCAACTTGACTAGTGAAAAAAGAGAGATGATGATGAGAAGGAAAAACTGATATGTGTCTGTCGTCAGTGCTCACACACACACAACGGCGGTGGCGGCGATGATGTATGCAAATACGATATATTATGATGCACATCTGTAAACATACTTGTTCCTCATGTTTCATCTTCCCCTTTTTTTCTTCTCCCAGTCAAGTCAAGTCAACAATCAATTTTTTATTGTATATTTACTCCTCACACAGCTATTTACGACATTTGTGACCTCGTAAACGCTTATGATGATTATTTTGATTAGGCAAGAGAGAAGCATAAATAAATTTTGTGTCTGTAATAAAAAGTAGGATGGAAGGAGGATTGGAAGAAGAACAAAAAAAGTACACTAACGAAGAAATAACTTTCTTCACTCTGCTCGTGTGTGTGGCGCTCATCATCATCATCAGACTCAGCATTATTACATACAACTTATGCACAATATAAGTTGGCATCTTATCATCATCATCATCAGTAGCAGTAGCAGCAGTATCAACATATCAATAATCTAAAGAGGGAGAGAAAAAAATTGGAAGGAAGGAAACCAATGCAAGGAAACTAAGACACGCTCACTCACTAAATCTGAAGAGAGAGAGAGAGAGAAAAAAACTGCAATTCCGACAATGTGACTAATGTGGCCCCTTTCCATTCCCACTTATTTTTATGTTTTACGAGAATGTTGTATATATGTTAGTACTTAGAGAATTATAATGAAAAGTAAAGTATAGCCCTTCTCCTTTCTGCTCTTTTTTTAAACAAAAACTGCCGAGAAAAGAGAGAGCATATTCTATGGAGAGCCTCTCAAGATCCCACGAGTTTCTCGTCTAAGTAACAAAATTAAGAATGAGCCTTTAGTCGACCCATTCAGTATTCATAGTTTTTAGTATCACCATCGCCACCAAAAGAGGAAATAATATATGTTTTTTTTAAACACAAGGCGAGCACGTGAGGGACGATGATAATCAAAAAAGTAAGATGAAAATGGCTTCTTGAAAGAAGAAAGCTCTCTCCCCTGCTGCTGCATCTCTTTCATTCTTTGAATGGGTGTGTGTGATATTTTTTTTGTGTATCAGAAGGATAAAAAAAATTAGAATGGAACAAAAGCAACATATCAAACCAACCCATGTCTCTCCTTTTCAGTGCGGCAATATAAATTAGTGTTTAATTATGCGAAAAAGGATCTCAAGATTAGTATTCTGTTCTTCTTGAACTTGTTCAAATTCTACTTCAAACCAAACATATTCAAACCTTTCCTCTAAAGTTGAAGAATAAGCTGAGTGAAACTTTTTTTCTTTGCTGCTGGTGAAAGTAGCCCAATAATAATAATTATTGCTGCACTCTGACTTTATACTTGACTAGAGATTTCTTTAACTACAAGGATTTCACAAATCATTATCATTGCCCTCCGAAATTATTCCGTGTGTTGGGTCTGGGTCTGGGAGAACAAAGACAAATGAAGATATTCATCTTGCGCGATTCCTCTCTGTGAAAAGTAATACTTTGGCTGTTTCTGTCATTGAGTGCTTTACTTCAAGAAGAAAGAAACTCATGTGATGAAAATTGTATCATGAAATGTTATGAACACAGACACACACACTAAACTCTTTCTCTCTCTTGTGAACTCTTTTAAATTAAACGGATAAAATTCGCGTATGACAGACCAAGTTTGATTTATGCTGGTTTCTCTGTGTTTGTGTGTGTGTATCCCCATCTAAATAGTTAACTAAAAAAACAAGTTTCAAATTGAGGATTCCAAGTTTGAAAAGAAGAAAACTGCCTTGTTATATATGTTATATGGATGTATGTACATAATATGTGTGTGATTTTTTTTGGGTGTTATGGATGGAATGAAAAAAAGGCTTTGTGATGCGATGCTGCTGCGCCTCCTCCTGTTTGTAGCTTGAGTCTTTTGACTTGACTCTATAAATTTTATATGAAATTCATTTATTTTATGGGATGTTCTACAACTCCATGCGTTTTTATACGGTGGGAATACCCAAATATTTCTGCTGACTGAACGGAAAGTGGAAACCGGTGATGGCGGAAGTTGAATAAAAAAAAAGAAGGATAATGCTTCCCTTGTATATCAAGCCAGGTCATAAAAAAAATACCGTGTGCGCTGTAATTGTGTCCCAATGCATAATAACATGGGGATATATACTTACCATATCCATACTTGTGCATTATTTGAGTGTTTGTAAGCATGGAATCTGCACAACACACAAACATACATGTACACCCTACCACACAAAAGAAGAAAATAACAAAACTTATCTGTGTTTTTCGCAATTTCCCTTGACCAAGATGAATGATGGCTGCGAAGAATAAAAAGATGTCCGTCTACGCAGACTTGAAAAAATAGAATGGTTTACAGAGAAAAATATGTACACAATAATAACATAATAGTAATATATATAAGATACATGTCCGCCAGTCAACTCAAGTCATTTTTGTGTTCTCCCTGCCTGCCTGGAATGAAAACATCATTATTAATGCACACATAATTATGAGCCTAACATTTACTTATGCCAAAATAAAAGCCAGCAAAAACGGTAATGTCATAGTTTGTTTTTGGTTGTTGGATTGTTTGTGTGTTGTGTATTTATATAAAATGAAATGAAAAGTACATATGCATACAAATATATGTATCTTTTCATTCCAAGTACTGAAGAACTATTAAATTTTCTCATCATCATTGTCGGAATTCAGAATAATATGAAGGTTGTGTAGGAGAGAGAAAAAAAGGAGAAAAAAGGAGGAAAATGTGATTGCTTCAATGTTCCACTAGATTACTGTTCCAATGTACTCACATTACAGATGGAATTGCAGGGCGAGGACAAGAGAGTTCCGGGGCATTGAAGATTAGCTCCATTACTTACGACAAAAGCAAGTCAAAGTCAAAAAGACGAACGTGTACGTGTAAGCGTCAGAGGAACAGGAAAAAATGAATGGCGGTGCTGTATGAATGGCTCTATTGTTCAGTTCTCAATGGCGATGATGATCGTTTCAGAATTTTCACCGGTTGGCGGTCCCTTGTATTTAGTGCGTCTGTTCTATGAGAAAATAAATAAATAAATGGACTCAAATTAACCATCTACCTACACACACTATTTTCTCCCTGAAAAGGGCTACAAATGACATTTTCAATAGAGTTTATTAACTTCTCATCTCGACAAATTAGTACAGTTATGTAGAATAATGTGGATACTTATTCATGAATAAAATAATGATCAAAAGGAACTGAAAAAGGGAGATCCGACGTGATTCCAGCGATTTCAATGTACATGCTTGAATAAATTTTCTTTTCTACTAAAAGTGTACTCGAAAATCTGTTGACTTATGACGACTAAAATAAAAAATGATCCGATAAAGTCAAATTAGTTAAGTTTGTTGTTCAGTGATCACGATCCTTTTTTATGGCTGTTGAGTTGTTGATTGATGAACACTCCCTTTCCCTTTCGGAATGGAAATTTACACATTGACAAAGTTTGAGTAATTTCCAAGAGCGTTTTGTGAGTTGCTACAACAAGTAAATATATACAACAAGGGGAAAAGTACGCTGGTCATTTCAAGGTCTGTGAACACTTTTAAGTAAAAGAAAATAAAGTTGATGGAACTGGCAATAAGTAAGATGGTGGCAAAGGATGAGGATGGGACTCTTGAACAATCTCCAACAAACTCTTAAGCAAGAAGTTGGTGGTGACGACGAATGGTGAACAGCTGGTACTCTGGTGGTGCTCCGGGTTTTTATTACCGGTTATCTATATACAGCAGGGTTTTTTTGTAGACAACATTATAACATGAAAAGGAAATGATATACAATCCCTTTTCAGCACTCAAGTTCCGGTTCGGTTTTTTTACCCAATATATTTTAGTTTTTTTTTACAGTGGTACACACACAGTGTCTGAAATAAAAATCAGTGATGATGTAAGTTTACACACACACACAGAGACAAAACTAAACCTGTTTTGATCTTTCTCTTGGGAAAACACATTTCTTTTTTTATTCTTCTTCTACTTCTTCTTGTACTTCCGAACAAAAAATAAAAGTATGACTGTGTGGAAAATGATGACTTGTAGACATTTTTATCTGAGTGAGTAGCCGAATGATAGAAATAAAAAGAGGAGATGGCCAAGAATAAGAAACAAGAGGGAGCTTAAAAAATAGAGTGTGTTGAGAAGAGAGAAAGAGAGGGAGAGGTAGTAGAGCTCAGCTCAAGCTACTCAAAATTCTATTCGTTTAGTTTTGTCCGTAAAAAAATAAAGATTTTTACTCTAGTTTTTTTTGCTGGCTAATAAAATAACTTAATATAATATGTCATTCAGAAAACAAGTGGTGTAGTACTGTGAGCGTTGAGCTAAGATGAGTTGTGTGGCATAATCCGTTAAAAACCCTTTTCATTGTCCTCATATTCTTGGCTGTGCATTGTAAGTACATACTTCTCTGTCTTCAGATATTTCCTTAAAAAACAACATTTTTGCAATTGGTTTAAGTGGTTTATGTGCGTGTAGTAGTAGTAGAGGACTTGAAAAAAATGTTGCATTATTTTCAAAAGTCATTATTATTACACGATTTTAGAAAAGAAAGTGGTTTACTGGACATTTAAACATTTTAATCCGCTTATTTCCGTTATCTCAATTGTCTTTTATTTTAATGGATAGGAAAGTTTAATCGTAAAGCTGAAATTTTTAGCTACATTTTTAAACAAGTAAGAAATAATTGTCATCATCAGCAGACAAAATCCTACCACCAACCAACCACATAAGAACACATTTATGCAAACTATATATAATACAAAATTGCAAGACAATGTACAAGTGTAATGAAAGTTTAGTAGTAGGTATATAATTCATCAACTCACATTACATGAAATATTAAACTTGCTACAGAGAAGATTTAAGAAAGCTAAAAAAAAAATTGTCCTCCTTCTCCTCACATTAAACCAATTAATAATGATAATAATAACCCAAAACGACAACGACACGGCACAATTTTCTTCTACTCCGCATTGACAATATGCATGATAGCTATAATAAATTGTGGGAACGATAGCGGTGGTGTTGGTGGTGCTGTTTCACGTGTAGAGGAACATGCACATAATTCCTCCTCTCATTTTGCTGCTGGTGCTGCAACACCAGTATCTCTCCTCCACTGTCTAGCCAGGGAGCAAGTGAAGGGGCGATGAAATATTTTTGGAATATTCAACTTGTTCCAGCTCCTTCCTTCTTCCGCTTTGCTTCTTCTCCTTTTATGGCCGATGAAACTTGTGAGTTTGTGAACAAGGTGGTGGTGGTGGTGCACATTTTTTTGGCTTTTATTCTACAATAATAACATATTTCACAAGTGTTACAATTGTTTCCTAATAAATACTATTCAAGAAACGCTTAAGACTACGCTCATGTGTACAATGTTTGTGCTTGTGAGAGTCTGTGAAGAAGACTGACAAATATAATACGTATATATTACATATACACGTACGTGCATAGTATTATATATAATAATAACGACATATTGCATTGCCACCAAACTCAAAAAAAAGGGAACAAGAAAATTTTCTGCTCGCAAACCACCATAAAACTCTCCAAGAGTGAAAGTAGGATAATCCCAATCAGAAACTTTATTCTTCTTATACTTTCCCTCACTTTCTCCCGGAGAAGAAAAGAAGAGAGGAGAAGAGAGAGAAAAAAAATCCCTTGTAATGTATTTGGTGGGCAGCTTGTCTGTTGACACGTTAGTGCACTTATATACTTCACTTGTAAAGTGCTATTTAGACGTGCTGCTGCTGCTGCTGCTGGTGGTGACGACGGTGTAGGAACAAACACCTTAAAAAGACTTGCTTGTAGCCCTTTTCCTTCTTTCAACAAGCCGGACAGCAGCAGAGGGAAAAGCACATCATATGGGAAATGAGAACATCGGAAATACAAACATCGGAGTTCTGAGCAAACAAAGTAAATATGCTACACGACTAGACCAGCACAATTTTTTTTGCCCGTTGAAAAAAATTGAAAAGCTTTCGAGTAGATGATAATGCTGTGTTGTTGTTGTTGTGGTGGTGGTCTTGCTAGGGCTGCTTGTCTTGTCTTAACGAAAATTCTCCAATATTTATTGCCATCATTTGACATTAACTTTTAATAGCCTTGTTCGCTATAAACTCGGATGATATCATGTTGTGGTGGTGCTGGTGATCATTGTCAAAAAAGAATGTACAATAATAATAATAATAATAATAAAGGGAGAGGGGAAAAAGGTAATCATGATGACTCTGTCTGGTGATGGTATAAATTACATGGTTTTCAAACTTTTTCCCGCCCACGTCACCTAAACTCAAATAAAGTAGTCCTTATTATTAGTATTTATTGTTGGGTCATACGAGGAATTCCTCTTTTCTTGACGAAACGAAAAATAGTTTGACAATAAAAGCTGTGAGACAAAACAATATATATTGTGAGAATTGTACCACTGGTTTGTAACAAGTTATCAAGAAAATGCAGCAAAAATAAGCTATATATATATATTTGATTACCCCAACAATACAAGTTGTATTATAAATAGGTTTTCTATTATCATTTTTTACTGCGTCATCCTATTTCATATAATATATTAACAAAGCATAAAAAGTAAAAAGTTTTACAAAAAAAATAAACTTTCAACTTTTTCATATGTTACACGCAGTTTCCACAAGAATGCTACTACGTAATAATGCAATTTTTTTCTTCTGTCGGGATGTTGACTTGATGAAGCCGACGACTACAGCAATAATATACAAGTTAATCACATGCTTATTGTGATATCATTATATATCATACATTTCGTTTTTGGAAAGATTGAAAAAAAAATAAGCTGAGAACGTGACAGAAGGTTTTCAAGCCGAATATTACATTATAAAAGATGACATGGGAAATAGCATAATCCTCATCCTCATCATCTAACATACACATTGTCGCTGAAATTTTCGTGATTTTGACATTTATATTTAAAAAAAAACATGAATTTGTTGTTGAAAATGAAATCAAATGTCTGATGGAAAAATAAACTACACAAGTCATTTAAAGTAACCTCACACACCTCCAGGCTACTTGCAGCAGCACTTTATTAGGTGGAGGAGAGTCCAAAATACGAAAGGAGAGAGTAGAAAGATCCTTCTGCTGCTGCTGATGATGATCATGATGATCAAATGGATAAGAAACACGAACAAGGCGACTAAACTAAACACACGTACATATATACTTCGACCCTGGCGTGGAATCAGGACAAAAAAGTGTGAATCAGCTAGTAGTAGTAGACTAAACCCAAACAGGGAAGAAGAAGCAGCAGGATTTGTTACAAGATATTAGGTATTTTTTTTATATACTTGTGTCGCTTCTTTCTCCACCATCACCGTGGTGTGTGTATCCGATTCGGTGACAATCAAGGCGAGAAAAAAGATAAATACATTCAATTCTCAATCTCCTCCGAGCAACTTTTGGAGATATCACGATTCTCATCTGAACACTGAATACGCGCGGGATCTCCATCTTTGTTGTTATGTATATCTTGTGATGCGAATCTAAACATTATATTATTTATAAATAGATATGCGTATAACTTTCACAGCAATCTCACATTATTATTATTATTATTATTATTTATATTAATGTATAACAGCAGCTGGACTTGGAATGTCTTTACGTTTCATAATGTCGCGCTGCTGCTGATGATGATGCTGTTGCTGCTGCGAAGGCGAATCTTAAAAAAGCGTGCATTGTGTATGGCTCATGGAGAGATGTCAACCGCGCGGAAATTTTAAAATGCAAAAAAAAATCTAAACAGTAAAAAGTGTTTTTCTTTTTTGCTTTCCCGCACGTTGTGCATGATTCGAATGACAGGTTTTTCTTCATCGAATGAAATGAGCGAATTGAACATTTTAAACTGGTTCTTCAACGACGATCCCGCGACGTAAATGCACTGTTGTCATGATAAATCTAATATATATGAGTATATTGTATAGTATGCATATATTTACTATATGAAACTCATAATATGTATCTACCTATCTATACATCATTAACTACCGACACCAGATTTAGTAGCTGCGGAAGATACTTCTTTGACATGGTCTCGTTTTCAACGTTCTTCTGAAACGATTTCCCATCAAACTACTTCTTCTTTCTCTCTCTACTTTTTTTCCTTTTTCTCCGTCTCATCAAATCCGCCTTTGTTTGTAAAGGGAGGAAAGCGGAATTGGAATCAGTTAACGGCACACTCACACAAAAGAAGAAAGTTTGGGTGTTTTTCAAGAAAAAAGAAGAAGACATTTTCCGAATTACCTCCATCAGCTGTCTAATTTTGCTCGGATTTTTCCCACACATCCCACCTTTTCCACTCCTCTTTCCAAAGTAAAGGGGAATGAAAGAAGGTATAAAAAACCAGTTCTCATGCTCAACGTTCTCCGACTTTCTCCTTGAAAAAAAAATCTCTTTGAGAGAAGAACTCAGAATCATTTGGTTTTGTGTGTGAGTGTGCTGCGCGAGTGAGTCTTTTGTCTTATCTCCTGTGAAACATGCCGTATCATTCAATCACAATCCTACAAATGTAATCCTGCTACTTCGTGTCTCTGAAGAAAATAAGTATTTTTTTTAAAAAAAACTGATGGTAAATGTGCATGAGTTGTCGACGACGACGACGTCTACAACGTCAGTAGCGACAATGAATATTGGAGAATTGGGCTGTCTCTTACTTATAATAAACATGCTTACTCTTGGTTATATCTAAAAACTTGTTTTTTAACAGATGAAAAAGAGTGGTGCGTGTAATGTGACTTTCCTATTTGAAGGGAGATTGTCGTTTTTTATTGTTATTGACTTATTGATGTCTGGTGTGTGCCGAGTTAATAAACTTTTAAAATGCAATTTTAAAAGGGAATTCAACCAACTCATAATTCAAATCACAGACCTGCAAGTTACACATATATATGACAGTTTACTATTCATACATACTATAATAGGTAATAATTATGATTATTATTATATTCGCAAATCTTATAGAGGATCTTATGTATGGAATTCACTTTAATGGAATCCATCAAAAAATGATCCATTTAATTTGAGTACCCAAATAATGGGATATTTTTTTGCGGATACAAGGCTAGGCTTCCACAAAGTTGGAAACACATATTCATACAACTTAATATAATATTTACAAGCTTGCCCTATAAAATCAGGAAGGGCAGAAGACAGACTATTAACCAGTTAAACCCTACTTTTGTCTCACTCCGCGTGTTTGTGTGTAGTAGCCAAGTGCGCTGTGCTGAAAGTTACAGTATATTATATCCCTTTTTACTTACATAGAGCATGTGGAATGTATATAACAGGTACATAAAATGCAAAGTCAGTCCTATGGTTCTAACGGTGAATGGGTACATCCTTCTTCTTTTTTGGCTACCATGAAAACATTACTAGAATCATCATCACTATCACTGTTCCTTACAGTTTCTTAACTTTATACCGGCTAAAAGTCTTCCGCAAAACTATGCAGAAAGATACGCATGCACAACATCATCATGATCACACCTTTTACTTTTTCCCAATTTATATCTGATTTTTCTACTTTACATTCCACAGACGTAGGTGCAGACAGCCATAATTTATAGAGTCCACCTTCATCCTCTTACCTTTTGATAGCCTTCTTCTTGTACTCTATTTGTCATTTCAATGGACTTTCTTGTCCTTCTCTCGGAAGTAGTAGTAGTATCTTTTTTCATACACTGTCCAGCTGTTGGCTAAGATAAAAATGGCATACATGCACAGGTCGATGTGTGTGTGTGTGTGTGTGTGTGTTTGGCCTCAATATAATATGTGGGTAACTCATTCTGTATTCAATTTGCGAAAATGTTTATACAAGTCGATGGGTTTTTTACATTTTCCCCCCGACGTGATAGCAATATCTTTATGTTCTTCCACTGATACTTTTTGGCTGGAAGCAAGATAATATTTAGAGAAAATGACACATGTGCAAAAAAAGGCCATAGAAGAACATGTTCAGCTATTCATCTCCAAACCATCAAAGTAATATTTTTCTTACACTACACAATTTCAATAATGCATATAATTTGTGTGTGTGTCTATAGTAAAATCCATGAAATTTCCAAGAAGACTGACCAAAATAGACTCTATGAAATTTTTCATTCATACCGATGATAAAAATAATATATGTTTCGTGTATATAGGAACGTGTGAGTATTTGATGAGATTTTTAGAGAAACGGAGTGCCAGGCGAAATATGTAACATAGATATACATAGATATCATATGTATAACAATAAACTTTGTTGATGGTGGAGGTGTTCAGGATTGCTATCTATTTCTATTTATTCTACTTTTACCAAAGAAAAAGAGCTGATGTTGTGTAGAATTCAATATTGAAATGAAATTGAACTACGGAAGCACTAAACCGAAATGTTTGATTTAAACTCTATTTTGTGTTGTATGAAACTCTGGCCATGGGAGAAATATAGAGAGAGAGATTCAATTGTAGGTTTGGTCTTTTTCCACTATATTATTTGCTTTTCTCCATGGTATTTTTTCTTCTCCGAGTTTGAGTTGAACGTTGTCTTTTGCTTAAAGCACAAAAAAAGGAAAGGAGATGATGGGACTAGATATCGGTAAGCTTTGTATGATGGTTTCTGCTGTATATTCTGTGTGTGTGTGTGTGTGTGTGTGTATAAAGCTTGCAAGTATATTTATTGGTAAGATTACATACCAACCAACCTAATACCTGTGGATATATATATATTTTTTGGATTGTTCACAAGAATCATATACAAATGTGGAAAGGGTCAAATGCACACATTAATATTATCCCGCGATGCTACTTTCCCTACTCCTCCTCCTGCTGCTGCTGTTGCTGATACAGAGAGAAGAGAAAAGATATTAAGATTATGATGGTTCTTCTAGTGGTAGCATTTTAGTCAAGTTGTAGGGATTCCGAAGTGAAGAATGAAAATTCACTTTGTTGAATAAACAAATGGGAGGAGAAGAAACATCAAGGTATACATAATACATAATATTGTATGTATGCTAGGAGACTATATATAGAAAGCAAGCCGGGACAACACCAGTTTCCCACAATCTCTCTCGCGCTACTTGTCAGATAGATAGATACCTATGTACATATACGTTTAGGTACTCATGTATGCATATCGTGTACAGTGTACTACTACTAGATGACCTGGAAGTTCTTCCGCTCTGGTTATGGTTGTTCTTTTGCATCTTTGATTTTTGCATTATAAGTAGTCACATATTGCTATATACTATCTCTTTTTTTTTGGAACTTACTGCTGCTGCTTCTGCTAAGCAGTGTGAGTAAACTGATAAAACTCACAAGTTCCAAAAAAAAAGTTTTTACAACCCACCAAGCATAGTATACGTAAATGTGGCATGCATGACATCAAATATTAAACAGAACGAAGCAAGAAAGAAAACACTTGACTTGAGTGAAAGAAAGAGAAGAGAAAGAGAAGAGAAAGAGAAGAGAGAGAGAGAAGGAAAAAGTTTTCTTTATCGTCTGCTTTCACATTTCTGAAAGATGTACACACATATCCTATATCTGTAAGCTGCTTGGCCGTTGCGTGATCACAAAATGCTGTGTTTCGCGTTTTACCTTGGACGCTAGAGCTAAAAAATGTATACTTACATAAGTATTTGGATTTTGGATTTTTTGACAAATTATTGGTACAAAGTTTACCGAAAACTTTTATTTTAGAATATAGACTTCGTGCCTGCTATTCATTTAATTATCCATAAGCAATATATGATGTCATTGCCACTTATACTTATTTACAATATGAGATTCATTTAAATGGTTTATAAGGATCACAAAGTGGAGTATAGGTTTACTCATAATTAGCAAAATAGGACGAGAAGTCATTACTTATAAATTTGAGGAACTATAATCCTCATGATTATATGAAGTACACTCGCAGACACATTTATTTTCAGTGATTGACGTTTGGAATGTTTTGTGGTTTTTCTTTTGGCTTGTGGCTGATATTTTGATGATCCTTTGCGAACCCCAAACAAGTCCTGTCATTCATCAAAACGAAAAAACACAACAAGCACTTATAATTGCATAGGATATGATGACGAGGGTATATACCTATATTATTTGTTTTTTAAATAAATTTTCTACTGTCACTTACTATTATTTTCTATACTTGTGTTGCTGTATGAATGGAGGCCACTAAACAACCACCACCACCAGCACTCAAGTCAAGTCACTCAATTTATGATGGCACTACTACTACTGCTCCACTGCAATGCTGACTACTTGTTTATGACATGTTGCTCTACTTAAGTGTTCATGAAATTATGATGATGTTCCAGTAATTGAATCCACAAGATAGATATATATGCATATAGCTTAGGAAATAGATGCACTATAAATATTATGCTTCCTTTTCAACTTAATATACGCAGCATTCTTGTCAAGGTTCAGGGATCCATCTTTAACTTGTCAGTTTTTTGTTGGTAGAGAAAAAAAACATGATTGATGACAAATTTGGGAACTTGAGCGGAAGGGGGGAAAGGATGAGCACTTTATTATTGTTGCAAAGGCCTCGTCATACTACACCGTATAAATAGCTCTTTATGCAGCAACTTATAAAAACAGCTATTTACAAAGTGCACTCATATAAATCTTATCATCACACCATATTTTATACTTGAGCTTTTATTGATAACTGGCATATTATATGAATACACAACATAATATCGCACTTGATTTTTTTTTGAACAACCATTAATTAGCTGTGTTTATCAAGCACACTACAGATACTTGTTTACCAACATGTCATCCATGTCACAAGTTTACAGTAATTGTCATGGTCAGCGCTCCAATAAATACTAGAAACTATTCTATGAAACGTCATCCATCATATTACTATTCATTTACGTGCATCCATAATAGATTAACGAGCTATACGTAAGTTCTAATAAATCATCGCATGAAAAACGTGGATTTTTGAAAACTTCGTTACACAAAAAAAACTCGGGCTTACTTTTAATTTCCAACTTGGTAACGTAGGATTAGTATATGACATTATGTTGTAATAATTAAAGAGCACTCAACCTAATTATCCTCTTATATCCACTAAAGTGTACATAAGTAGCTTAGCTTTTCTACAAATATATATGTTTTTTTTCATCTGAAAATGAAATTCAGAAGAGCATAAAAATTTCATCATCATTTTTATTATCAGGCTTTGCAGTTGCTGTCCTGTGTTAGTAGTAGTCATATTGTGTCTTTTTTTAAATTAGCAACTATACTTTTCGTCTCTCTATTTCTCTCTTTTGAGGTACAATATGTATAGGTGCATACATATATACTCGTGTATGAATGTGTTATGTAGTAGGCCACCGAGAATAGAAAAGCTAAACGACCCTATTGTTCCTCCAGAGGATTATTAGATGCGTTTCCTGTTCTACCCAAAAAAAATGTCTCTAGAGTTTTAGAGCCAAGTCAACCTACTTGAACTAGTCATTCTATCGTGTAATTTCTGGATTACACCACACATTTATACTACAACATCATAACCGACTAAAAAAATATTGCCCTGTCGCAATATTATATGCTTCCTTTTTTGCTACTACTGTCACACCATGAAATATTCAAATGAGTGTTTTCATCGTTTCCTGCTTTATTTGAAAAACAAGATAGAATGCAGTATGTCGTATAATCTTTTTTTTTAAACAACTGATGATGATGTGAAGGGAACGAGTTTATTTGCAGTAGCCGCTTGCAGCAGTACTACGACTGTATAATTTAACACTTTTTTGCTTTTTTGAGCGAGTAGGTTGACTATACAAACATTTCTCTCTTTTCATCCCATCCATCCGCCAAATAATCTATGATGATGATCATCATCATGCAAAAGGATCTGTAGTTTCCAAAAAAAGAGTGGAGGGTTTCCCTAGTGAATGATGGATGAGTAGCCGGATAACATGGTTTTCAAATCGTGCCTGGGGGAAATTAACAGAAAATGTGCTAACTACACATATAATAATTACACATGATTGGATGTGAACTTGTCAAATAAATAGTCATGTCACCGCCACCACAAAAAAAACCTAGTTATTCGATAATAACAGCAATAAAAACACGACAAGGCTTATTTATAATGTCTCATATTTAATCTGTTTTATTACTATTTTTTGTGTAGTACTCTTTTTGGAGACTGGCTTACTCAATAAATTTATTTAATTAACTAGAACTAAACTGGGGGCAGAAAAAAATCCTTTGGTTTTTTTGGGCCAGCACCAGAAAAGTTGATTTTTATTGGTTGATTGATTGAGTCAATTTTGTTAGTAGACAAGATAGGTTCCATTTTTAGTGTAGCAATCTGATATTATGAATCGTGAGAGGTATTTTTATATATATATATATTGAAGACCAGTGCAGTTGTATTAAATTTTATTAGAGGACATGCAAGGAACAGGGTTACACACACACACGTCACATGATACACGTAATTTACTCAGCAGACTTAACTTGATTCATTGCATAAGCACAACCCACACAAGCTGGTTTTCTACTATATTCCCTACCTATCATCAGGAAGATATGTAGTAGTATTGGAGTCGGGGTCTTTTCCTCAAGTCAATTACTCTGACCTGACATCTCTCTAAGAAAACCATACCTCATGTTCATATGTCCTATGTCATAGTAGTAACATCAAAAACACACACGCACAACACAGACTATATTCTTACAAAATATAATATCAAACACACAAATTATACATTTTTTTGGTGAGGAATACCTGGAAAGCGTGTAAACTGTAAATAATGTACTTTGTTTACTCATCATTTACTTTTCTACTCATATAGTCTTGAGACATGATAAACTCCTTCCTTCCACTTTCACTTGTATATTTTTCTTCTTTATTATGAATGCATTATTATTTGGTTGCGTAGGAGGAGCAACGGCACATATATATTTTTTTCTCTCTTCTTCATTTACATGCGTGCAGTCCCTCTGAGTGTGTCCGTGCTCCAGGAACTTCTTTAAGACACCTAAAACACACATGCAACCTTCTTCTTTCAAGTATTTTTCCCTTCTAACTTCCGCACTTTCGTAACTTTGTTTTACGTAACAAAAAAAATACATGTTTAGTACAATATGCATGCACATAACATTTACGACTTTTTAGTCCAATTAGGTTACAGAGTATACTTCCATATTATGATAATATATCATGTTATGTATATACATGTTACACATTATGTACCCATGTATATGCGTAATATATATAACCATTTTCTCTGTTGAGATTATTCTTGTAAAAAAAATGCATGCCTTATTATTAGAAAAAGCATGAAAACAAATAAGAAAATGAAGGAGAGTCGAGTCAAGAGGAGCGCGCGACTTACTTTTACTTTAATTCAACTTTTATCCAAGGAACAAGACAAGACGGGATATTATATGCTTATATATATATATATATATGTGTATATGTATAGGCAGTACGTTTCCTTTTAGTCACATGACAAAGATGATAATAATAATAATAATGATAACGTCCTTACACGTAAAAAGAACCAAACCACATATACAAGAAAGAAAAACTTGTGCCATGATATCATAACGATATACATAGTGGTGAGCTGAGCCGGTTAAAACTATTATAATACTGATATATATTGAAAGAAATGCCATTTTTATCCGAATAACCCACTATTACCCGGGTACACCCATTTCCCTCATGTGGTGGTAGAGTGGTGTGTGTCTCCATGAGTTTGTGTGTGTTTGTATGATGCATTATTAAAGATGGATGAATGGGGCTTACTCGTTTGACATCCTATTTTGGGTGAATTAACTATCCACACATATTTAGGTACGTTGAACCACCGAAAAAAATGGCATTAAATTTATAAATGTTGTTGTTGTGGTGCTCGCAGAGAGAATAGAGAAACTATCTCTCTCTCTCTGTTTTTGTATATACTTATATGGTCGAAAAATCTACAGTAATAACAGAAAGCATCATGCATGGTGTGCTTGGTGGCAGTAAAAGTTATAAATGCAAAAAAAAGCATACTTACAACAAACTTATTTTGGCAGTGGGAGAGTATATTACATGCGTTATTTTTTTGTTTTCTTGTTTGTGTGTGTGTGGCTGTGCGATATGATAGGAGTACTCACCAACAAAACAGTGTGCTCATCCATTGGGAATCTTAAAAGGTTTCCTTGGTACCACCACAAAGTCCAAATAAAGTTGGGTTGCTGGTAAAGAGGAGGAAACGCCTTACTACTATTTTTTTTACATGGACAAGTAGTATTTTTTGTACATGTGAGTCATCATACTTTATCATATGGTGATGCCACATGTAATCATTTTGCAATAAAGGGAAGATTTTTTTATATCAAAATAATAAATGATTCCCATGATGCATTCATATAATTTCATATCCGGTCCGGCACGGTTACTTACTGCGTTGTTTGGGGGTAATTATGTTACCAGAAGAAAATGAGTTTATAATAATAATACTCAGAATGTTGGACTAGTATTTATGCACATGTTGTAAAATAGTACAAAAATATACTTACGAATGAGCATTGTTATTTTTATGGCATGCTACTAATCATCACAGCGGATATGTGAAAAACGTCATTATCTTTTATATATCATCATTCCGGTTAAGCGTAGAATCCTCATGAATAAAAGAAACAGGAAAACGGAGCTCCTTTGATAAACATGTTTCCTAACTTCAAAATTTTTTTTTACCCGAAAAAATACTTTGTGTTTTCACAATTTATATTACATTGCCGAATTGATAATTTATGTACATACCTAGCTATATAGGTATGTATGTCAGTAAAACTTTCATGATTTGAATGACAGTGTTAAATAGAAGGATGAATGACATCAAAGTCTGTGACAGGTAGTGTGTGTGTCATGATGATCCGTTAGTAACTATGAAGTTTGGATGCAAGTAATGAATGTCATTTTCATTATCGTATCCCAAAACAGTTTCCATAAGGATGCCTAAGTCGAAAGAGAAAATCTCAGTTTTTTCTTCCAGAATCTGTAACTTTCATCACCACTTTTACCACATATAACAGCTATATTGACTATTGACTTTGATAAGGTTGTCCGTCCGGCTGTCTGTCTTAGCGCATATCTTCAGGACGGTATACTCCAATGGCTTCATATTTGGAACACAGATGCCTTAGGTTATAATTCAAATCCTTATTATTATTATTATTATTATTTATTATTATTATTTGACTTTATTGCAGACTTTCATTTCATACATTACAAATAATGACAAGAAGTAGTCCATATCCTAAACTACAAAAAAAAATGATAATTGATTTTCAATCCCCCATCTCATCCCCCGAGGGCGTCATAAAGCAAACTTTGCCTGAACCTATATTAAAAGTGACGTATAATTCGATTCACGCACAGCTACGTACTTACAGGTCTCACAGCTTTAGTTTTATTACATTATATACAACCCCATACATTTATGTATAGGTATACAAAATATTACTTAATATTTTGTATACCTATACATAAATGTGAACTGTGAACATAATGTGTGTGTGAACAAAATGAAATGTGTACATAAAAGAACGAGTGAATGAATGACCTTTTTTGGGTGGATTCTTTACATTGTCCGGCGTACAGACATACAGACAAACACGTTATTATACAATGCACGTATGTATTTATATATATGTAGCAGAAAGTTTTCGCGTGTAAACTTTAAGAGGATTATGCAATTAGCAGGAACTCATACTCGATGAAAATACCACATCAGCACTGTTGCTATTATATTACTGCGTATTACCAAACTACTTTAAGGACTGCTGCTAAAATGCATACAAAAAATATGCATGTAAGTACATATAAGTAAAAGCGTTCGTCTTTCACCCCGAAAGACCACAGCAGCAGCAGCAGCTGAACAGACAGTTAAATGTTTCAGCATAAACACAAAAGTACTTTCTATCAGCGTGTAAACCAATATAATATATAGTATTGCTTGGCACTTATGTTGTCTAGCGGCTGCTTTGTTTGTGAGTGCAATACTATGAGCAGTGCAGTGTAAAAAAAAGTGAACAACATTTCTGCCAAACTAGCCATTATTTTGTAACGTTCCATGTTCTGGATCTGTCCATTATTGGTTTAGCAGTCATACGACTCTGTTAGTGTAAATTATAGAACGCACTAAAACCTCTTCGCTCAATCTAAATATCCAACATACTGGTTATTATGTATAGCATCATTGCTTATTTTTTACGACATGTGTGTGTGTGTGTCCATAACATTACATCATCACCCGACTTACATAGTAAAAAAAACCACAAAATGAAAAAATTGGGATGTAAAATATTCAGTTCGGACATTTTTACACATTATGTTGACACTGATTGTCAAACTATCATTAACATGCCAAAAGTGAAGAACAAGGAAACAATTTATTCATTTTAATAATAACAATAATAATAATAGTAGTTGTAGTTGCAGTAGTAATATTAGTAATAATGAGAGTTATAGCTACGCAGCAGAATAAAGGTGAAAGTGAGTGGGACAATGAGACGATTCCAATTCAGACTGCGTATCTTTCTCTTCACCATCATTCACCGTCACCTTCACCGTCTGTTATAATAGCCGGGTTGGAAGGAGAAGAAGCGGCCGAAAAAGTAAACCAAGAAACGAGCTTGTGGACTACGACGACGACGACGGCAATGATGATGATGACGATAATGAGAAGAGTGAAGAGCACAAGTAAAAGTTCAACGACACAATTGGATGGCCATAAAGAGTTGCCTACGTGAAAAAAGCAAGATTTGAGCCAATAATACACAGTTTTCTGGTAGCAAGACCAAACACTAGTCACCACTTAAGTCGCTCGACACTATTTATTTCAAGTGGAATCCATTACCACTCCACTTATTTTCTGCATAATGTGACTACTGACAACGAAACAGAGAAGAGAAAAAAAGGAGAGGAACGCAAATGCGAGGGGTGGAAAATTGTATAATCCAAGAAATAAATTAGAAAGGAAAACTTGATTACTCTACCACTCTCTCTCTTTCTCTCTCACTCTGAACATACACACATTCGCACACAAAAAAAAAACATTTTCTACTACACTTCTCTACTTACATTGTGGACAACTGACAGACTGCCTATTGCCTTTCTTGTATAACGGGGAAAAAAAGTAACACAAGGAGCGGAGGAAGGACAGAGAGACACCAGGAGGAAAAATGTCAACCAATTTCAACAGAAACCGTCAGCGGACAAGATACAGATATCTTCCAGTAACACTCAAGCCGGCAAGTCTCTTTTTTATATTTTTTTATACTTCTTCCTTTTTCTTTCCGTCTATTTTGTCTAGAGGCAGCAGCAAACAGAGAAAGCTACAAAAAAATATGCTATTTGGTTAGTATAGTGTGTTTGTTGTAGCATTTTTATTTGAATTGGTGTATATATACAAAAAGGGAATATCAGCAGTTTAAAAAAAGGGGAAATAATGGTGTATGCATACATATCTGCTGCTCATTAATATGTAACTTTCAACCAAGAAACCTAAAAATAAATATGTAGTTTCCTTTGCTCGCACATTCTAGTTCTTTGTCTATCGCTGTTTATTTTACTTTTTTTTGGTAAAAAACAACAACTTATTATTGTCTAAGGATAACAACAATGCATGGAGGAAAAAAAGCCGTGACACAAGATTGGTGAAATGGCATGTCATCACAATGGAAATAATAATAGGTTATTTTTACTGTTGAAATTGAACAGAGTTTCCGTTTCCAGTCAAGTCACAACAAAAAAGGAAGAAATTTGGACATTATTATTATTATTAATGCTTTTATTTGTAGCATTTCAACATAATCATGTTACATGAATGAAATGAAGCATCCATAGAAAACAAATGCCCAAAATATTATATAAATTTAAAAAGCGTGTAAAGATAAGACGGAGAATCATAAAGAATAGTTCACACAAATTGAATATTATACAAGGGGTCATGCGTATAAAACGTGCAAGCAAATATAAAGGAGGGATGATTTAAAAAAAAATCGTTAATCAAACGTTTCAAATCGACGACCCCAACAGTTTCATTCATTTTGTTACAATAATATTTTTTAACTTACAATAGAGCTGATAATTTTATTGTTGCTGCTTGAGCTGTTTTTGTCCACATGGGAACCCAGATAGATGTGCAGTAGATAGACGTGACAAGAAAGTTTTAAATAATATACGCTCTTTACACTTTGTCTGCATTGTTAACAAATTGATTAACAAAAAGGTTTGCTTTCTTCTAAATTTCTCGAGGACCTCTCAAAATTTCCACACAATTGCTTTCTCTGAAGCTCATGTTATATATAGCCCAAGTAGCACGTGCACTCCGCTCCAAACTTAATTGAAGGACGACTGTGCTACTCATGTCATAACTCCAGTCACAGGAACACTGGCAAACTGTTTTTTATAGCATTGAATACGAGATCATGTTCAGTCGCAGTATAAGTATACCCATACTGGTTTGCTTATTTGTTTATTTGGAGAAAAATTGATTTTGCTTTCTGGAAAAATGGGGATAAACATGGAAAGGAACGTCAAGTAAAAAAATGTATTTTTTAAAGTCAAAGGCGAGTGAAATTACAGTATATTGAACGGGATTCATGATACATGTTGATACTTTTGTGTGAAGCATGTATTTGTATTGTTTTCGAAATTTGTGACGTCGTGGAAGACTGACTTGGAAACTTGGATAAGAAAGCACTCAGATGAAATTTGATTTTTCTTGGCCATAAATGGAAAGTAGATATTATTTTGAGCTTTTTTCTGTAAATAATAAATTTTATGCTGTAGCCACCCAGCATAGAAAATTTACAAGCCATAGCCCAAAAAGGGCACGCCCGTAAACAAGTCACTTACAATGAAAAAAAGGTGTTCATGTGAAGCAATAAAAATTATTTGACGTTGTACCTTGTTTTTCCAAAAGGGCACCTATTTTGAAAACTTTTTTTTATTGCCCTTAGCCAACTCGTACCCGCTTACTCTAAAAAAAATATACAACGCCACTTTGATGGTTGATTTACCAGTTTCACGAGTTTGGTCGCATTGGTCATTCAAATTGTACCCAATTTCACCCCATCAAAGCAACAACATTACATTCCAATTATATTGTTTTATACCCAATTATATATGTGCATCGCAGATAAAATGGATAAAAGAGATAAAAACATAAATGTAAATACAACCCCCATTTTTATATTTTATGCCATAACGGTTGGGGTTTCATACAAATAATTGGATGGATATGTGATAATGTGATCGAATAACCGAAATAAAAATTGTTATGATCTGAAAAAAAACCAGACATATTTATAAAAAAACACAAGGGTATCTTGTGAATAAATGCCGCCATGCTTCCCACTTTTCCCACATGATTTTACGTCCTCTCTGGACAGGAAAAAAATACATGGTATTTTGGTTTTGGGCCTCATGGGTTTCACATTGGCAAAATGTTTCAGAGAAAGCTGGACTATAGAGATACTCTCTTTTTTAGTACAGTGCTCCCTGCTCGTTCAAGACTAGCTAACTGTCTGTCTGTCTGTGTGAGTTTTGAAGTTAAAACAAAAAGATGCAACCAGATTCGCACTCCCTCTGTAATTCCGTAATTGAATGAGAAGCTGCCTTGCCACTTTCTCTTCCGGAAACCACCACCACTTTTCATTGTGTGGGAAGAGATAACTACTCGTTGTTCCTACCACCTGATAGGTGGCGCTGTGATCTCTTCGCGGCGAGTTGAGTAGTTGAGTAGAGTGGGCTGAAGGTTTAGCCTCTTTGTTCGTGGTTTCTCGCACAATAGTAAATCATGTACATAGAGAGAGATACGTACTATTTCAGAGAGATATTTGTAGGTATTTCATGGGATAATGCCAACTAAAAAGGCCTGTAGAAACCACTTTCCATTTTGTTAACAGACATTTCGTCTGTACTTCACAGCAAGAGAAATTCTGTAAAGTCACCCGCTGAAAATACATGCCACTTTTTTATGTAGTCTTTTTTTTAATTTACCACATTTTTCTGCAACCCTTTTTTCGATTTTAAAAATAAATACTATGCTCAGAGTAGATAGTTTTTTTTCAATTTTAAAAATTTTAAAAATTTTTACCAGGTAGTAGAAAGTGGTCTATCTTTATCTACCTCATCCGATTTCAGAATAGCTTTTTTGCATATGAAATTCAGGAAAAATAAATTGAATTTTTTAGAATAAAAAAATATATAACAAAGTTACTTTACTGGCACTATACAAGCTCCGTGCCACTTAATAATTTTTTCTTCTTCCTGTTTTAGGTAATATATTTTTGAAACATGATACAAATACTATATGTTGTTATTATATTATATAGATCATTGTGTAAAACGTGTGGCGGTGGTGCAATGACTGCTGCTGACTGACATAAGAGAGTGAAAAATAGGTTCGCGCATGAGATCCTGTACCCCCGCCACCACCACCAACTCTGCACACAATTTTTCCTCTCTTCTCCTTTAAAAAATATCATAAATTACCTGTGACGAGTCCAATTTTTTTAAGCAGCACAAATTCTCTTCTTTCTTTTTACTTCACAGAAAAAAACATGGCTGTGGCTGGTTAGGAGTAACCATTAATTTTTTTTTGATTTAAAAGAATATGTTGGTGGTGGTTTGTTTTGTAGTGTGGTATGCCGTAGGTAAATCTGCTGTGATACATACGTTATGTTTTATTTTACTTTTTATTTTTTGTGAGAAATGAAGATTGTACAGAAACTCCACACCACTTTATGACATACACTATATGAGCCTTTACATAAGTTTTACAGCTTCTATAAATATATATACAAAATGGAAAGGAGACCAAAAATGATCTTTGTGGATTGCCATATCATATAGTAGTAGTAATATTACACGGGAAAATGAAATGGTTATAAAATGGTATAAGTGTTATAATTAAGCAAATTAATGAGGATGACAGACGCATATATATATATATGTATGTATGTACAGATATATAATGCTAGTTTTTTTTCTTCTTTTTCTTTTTGTTCCGGATAAAGTAAAAAAAGGACATTCATTTGCAACTGTGATAAATATGATCAGAGAAAGCGAGAGAGAATTAAAACAGGATAGAACCATCATATTTTATAAGTACGTATACACACTTAAAATACTTAGTTATATGAGAGGACTAATTTTGTAAATAACTCTAATAAAAAAAATTATGCGTCTGCTCGTGTGTGTGTTTTTTTTTCGTTGAGTATATCAATTAGTTAGTTAGTTAGTTCAAATTTATTGGTATACTTCTTAACATGTGATTACATATGCACACGTGTATATATTTATATTATATATCCTTGTCTTGCCGTTGCAAACGTGTAAATTTGACTTGAGAGAAAACCACTTGGGTNTGTCTTGCCGTTGCAAACGTGTAAATTTGACTTGAGAGAAAACCACTTGGGTAACTAAACATGGAGCATGTATAATATTTATGTATTTTTTTCTCTTCTCTGTGTAGCAGCATCTTAACTTTTTTTATGTTTAAGTACATTTTCTTCCTCTCTTGATAAAGTCAAGTAAAGTAAATCCAAAAGTAGTTGATATTGTTGGCTTAGTTGTCGAGAAAATAAGTATTTTTAAGGGAGTCTTTGAGTGCTACAATAAAATGGTGTATATAATTTCAAGTGCTTTTTGGTGCCAATTTTCACTTGAGATTTCAATTAGACTAATTTTTTTATGGAGAAAATAAATGTATACATTTCACTGGAATTTTAGATATGACGAGAGAGATAGAAAGAGAAATGAGAGAGAGAGAGAGAGAAAGCATAGCATCTTTTATTGGGAACTTTGTAGCCAATTTTGGAAAAGGAATTTGTGGATGTACATATGCATAAATGTAAGTATATCTTGTGTGATGCAAGATATTATTGAATCCGCCTTTTAAATATTTTGCAGATATGTATATTTTAATTATTTTGTAATATTATGTCAAGCGGGTTCACACACAGAATGGCCTGTGCACATATTTTACATGAAAAAATATGCAATAATACAAAAGTCTGTTCCGTGAAATTCTGAAATATAATTATTTGAAGAGGCTCTCCCTAATGTTTTATGTATACCTACGTTTATTATTATTATTATTATTTTGCACTTAAAACATGTGCGCAAAATAGGCTTAAGACCATATTTTGCAGTGGATTATCGCTATATAATAATAATAATAATGTATTCATGCTTATATGATCATACACGTTCAATCTCTCTCTCTCTCTTTCTATATATTCAAAACATTTGGCAGCCAAGAAATGTCTAATGAATGTAGGAACATACAAAATGCTTGCATACATACCATTTTACAGACATGTAAATATGTAGGGTGTGCTCTTAAAAGAAGAAGCCTAAAGACTTTTGGCCAAGTTGTTGAAAAGCTAGTTGGCTTTGTCATCATCACAAAAAGTCTCCTCTTCTACTTCCGCCTCCTCGTCCTCTTCTCATCCTTGTCATCATCCCCATCCTCTTCGTCGTCGTGAATGAATTTAATCGGTTGGATGAAGTTTAGAAAAGAGTCAGAGTCAACCTATGTATAGCATCATCATGATCATGATTATCACGTAAGCAGATACATTACAGGATTCTAGACATCTCTCTTAACATCAAAGAGTTTTAATTCCATCCTCGAGATAATCAAATTTGAGAGAGGGATAGAGAGGATCCTGTTATTGGCCCAACAATAAAGATGGAGCGCTCCCAGTATTTTCTCTATCCACCACCACCGCCAACATGAATGGAAAAGAAGCAAAAAACACCCTAAAAAATAGGATACCAGAGACGTTTAATTTTTTTCTTCAGGAGCAGTAGTAGTAGTAGCAGTAGAAGCAGTAACAAAACAACATAACCATATCATCATCCTCATCATCAGTAGAAAAAGGTCCATTTCCCCATTACCATCCTTCCGTCCAATTTTTACTAGTTTTTTTTTACTACATCCCTGTTCACAATACTATCCAGTTTTGTTGTTGCTGCTCAGTTGCTCATCCCCTACACATCAGCCTTTAAGCTTTAACTTTACAACAGCAGCAAGCAGCAGGATCGCCGAAAAAACAAGATGCTATCACTTTTATTTTTTACCATGCGTATATTTATATATTTTTTTAAAATAAAATTGAACAGATAAGCAAGAAAAGGGAAAATGGATTCCACCATTGCATATGCACGGATTTTTATTTTGGTATGTAGAGTGCATTGTCATAGTGAAATTATTACTACAGCTTGGTTATTATATTCATCGTACGAGCGATACTATAAACATTAGAAAGTTATATTTTAAAACAAGTACGTACTCACACACACATACAACATTAGTATATGACTTGACTGTGTGGTGCATATTTATGCAGAGCATTTTAACTAGAAAAGGGGCACAACCACCGCCGCAGTACCAAAAAAATACGTTTATAAAATAAACGAGGTTACACTTACCATTTTCTACAATGGCAATACAGGGAGGTAGACAGAGTTAGTGTTATAATAATAATAATAATAATACTGATATTGCGTACATAAGTTTATATGTAGCAGGAGTGGCAGTGGTGGTAGAAGTATTAGAAAAGTGTATGGTTTTTTTCTCACATTTTCATGGACACTCGGTTTTGTGGTCTACACTGGGCTATATAGACATTTTTTGCCTTTTTTTTTGTAAAACATTGTCCCTCTTAGAATCCTTCTCCACCTTTCTCTCTCTCTCCCTAGCTCGCTCTTCCGGTCTAAATAACTTTTATAGCAAAAGTGTCTACCTAATTTTATTATGCTTCTATTTGATTTTACCAAATGACAAGAGTGAAAGCGAGAGAGAGGGAAAAAAAGATAGCCTCAAAGCTTTATAAGTATATATATTTTTTTAAAGAGAGAAATAACCAAAATCTTTACAACGTCATATTTACAACAAGGTAGCGTACAATCTTTTTTTTTTGCATATTGCTGCTCTGCTGCTACTCTATGCATTTTAATAACCATTTTCATTATAGCCATGCATCTTTTTTTTACTTGGTTTGTTTTATAGCGGTGTGCATTTACGACAAGAGTGATTTAACCACATATTTTTTTCCTAGAAAAAAAGAGAAAATAGTAGACCACCGCTCGCTTTCCCTTTTCTCTTTTCTGATGATCATCATGTGTACTACGGCTTGGTTTTACAACAGCCATACAATTTAGTTACTTTACACAATTACAAAACTAGTTTGTATTTTCTTTTGTTTTACAACAATCACAAAATGCTGATTACAGATAAAGATGAGAATGAGAGATTGTAAATTGTGATTGTTGTCATCAGTGCAGAGACTGTCCTGTTTTTGACAATAAGTGGAAGAAATAAAGTAGGTCGATTTAATAGAATTAAAATTAATATTTTTAAACATCTTGCTCGCTATTTTTTGCTTGCTGTTGGCTGTTGAGTTTACTGTGAAACATAAGATGATAGTAGTAAAAAAAGTATGTCAGTAAAGATATTGTAGCACTTTTACCAACTTCAAAAAAACATTTTTTTCTCTCCTCAGAAAAGTGTATTGTATTACAATCTGCCTATCCTTCTTCGTCGTCTTCTGTTTTCATGCACATTATGTATCTGTTGTTATCATGATCATCATAAGTTTCAATCTACTACTTTACTTAATTTGAATAAAGTAACAAAGTTATCTTCTTCTTCTTCTTCTTCTCTCTCTCTCTCTCTCTTTTGGAGAAAATATTGTAATTAAATACTCTCCGGTAGAAGAACAATGTCGTCATCATAAGATAAGCAAGCAAGTTTTATATCAGCCAACAACTCACAATTATATTTGCATACCATTATTGACCAAAACTAGAGTGTAGTGTAGCGGGCTGAAGATTGTTTGTTGGATGTGACGACAAAATGCATATTATTCAAATGTTCCTTATCATCACCATCCTCATTCTCAAATTTTCTTCTTCTTCTTCTTCTTCTTCAAGGACATTAAGAAGTTTCCACAAAATATATAATTTGTATGTATTGTTATTATTATTGTGTAGTAGCTTGCCGTAGCCAACTTATAATAATTTCAACGACAACAGCTGCAATAGCAGCAGTTTTATGATTTACACAAGTTTTAATTGTGTTTTCTCACATTTATTGTGTTATCATCATAATATAATCAGCCGACGTACATGGGTCCATACACACATAAATTCATATTTATTGACTTTAGTTGGAAAAATATGTCTGCAAATATATATTCGTACACAAGAAAACATTATCAACCAAACATTAAAGAATCAGATGAAGAGTATTTAAGACTACTAAACTTGGAAGTAGTAGTAGTAGTAGTGCGTCGCAAGCGAAAAAAAGAGTTTTTTGTTGCAAGTTTGAGACGTTTGTAAGTATGTATATTATTA
>JAHZNC010000691.1:0-31494 GCA_027744095.1 Zhuqinia jingwanae | reverse complement strand
TTTTTTACATTTTTGGCCGTGTTCACTTTAACACACCTTTTTTACTAGTTTTTTATGCTCTTTTACACTTCTTCTACTTGTTATTTTGTAGCTCGCTTAACAATATGAATGTATTCCTTTCCATAATACCATTATATGTATCTTAGTAATATGCATGGCATGATATATCAAATCAAATATATATTTGAAGATCATATCGTATACCTACACATGTACCTAAGTAAAAATTATAACAAACGGTCAAAATTCAAGTTAGGAGGTGGTGCATGAAAGTACTATAATAATCATGGATATCAAACACATTCATAATTAAACATTTACAAATTTACTTTGAGACTCATGTCATGTCACTTTTCGGCTTTGTGATCCTGATGATGATAAATTTAAGCTCATGATGACAATGTGTGTGATGTTTATGTTGGTCAAGCATTGGCCAACTAATAAGGGAAAATTGAAACTGAAGAGGGTTGTGTCTGTGTGGTAGTTCACACTCATTGAAAAAATGTAAAATGACATATGGAAAGAGTGCAGTAGACAACGTGGTTGTTGAGAGGATTCAACAAGATTCAAAAGTGATGATGATATATGAATGGAAAAGATATAATTGTGTCTGTGTGGTAGTACACACTCATTGAAAAAATGTAAAATGACATATGGAAAGAGTGCAGTAGACAACGTGGTTGTTGAGAGGATTCAACAAGATTCAAAAGTGATGATGATATATGAATGGAAAAGATATAATCTATATCTCACCACGTAAAAATGTGTACCTAAATTTCATTCAGGACTATATGTAAAAAGTCACAAGTCACCCATATATATACTATCAAGCAAAGTGTAACAAATAGACACACATTATTATTATTATACAGGCTGCTACTCTATAATATTACATTGAGTTATACCGATCTGTTGTTGAATGTGTGCATACCTTAACCAAACATTTGCACACACACACTCACTCACATGTAGACACACAGAGAGAACAACCGAACTATCCGATGATGGCTGCTCTCTGTGTTTTCACTCTTGTCTATCTACTGACTATGTGGAGCGGGCTTGCCGGTACTTGAATTTTGGCTGCTGCTATTGCTGCTGGTGTTGAGATTTAGAATAAGTAGTAGTTTTGTGGTAGTTTGTATGAACATGCTGACATGACATGTACTCTTTTCTAAAGAATAGTATTGTACTACAGAAAAAAAGAGAGAGAGAGAGAAGGTATAAGTTCACAATTCACATCATATCATCATCCCACATCCAATCCAATCCATTTTTTTCAGTCTTGTGGTTCAGTTAGAATGTAAGTTGATACTTATTCACGTTTCATTACACTTCATTTTAGTGTAATGTTTTACCATTACTTTTGAATTCATGTGTGGATTTGGTTGGTTAACTGTATGGATATATGAAAAGGAAGCAAGAGGCGAGGAGAAGTCGTAGAGAGAGAGAGAGAGAGAGAAGGTATGCATATATTACAGTCAAAGAAAGTAAAGTAACAAGAAAATTTGTATGTAAATGCGTCATTATCATTCCTTTCCATATATACCTATAAACATAACACAAAATGGAAGCTGTACGTATATACTTACTCGAGAAAGACACAGAGAGAGAAGATCAAACTAAAACACTAGAGTTTATAAGGACGGACAAGGGGAGGGGGCTGGATATATGATCAACAAGCCATGAATGATGTTGATGCTGAAAAGAACCACAGCATACAAATTCTTGGAGGAAGAAATGATTTATGTTTATAATATTTTATGGACAAACGACACGACTTTTTCTTTTCGACGGTCGTTGCTTTAATCGACATAAAGGCAATGCTAAAAAAACAATTTGTTTTTCATTTTGTAACGTACAAAAATACATAATGTTATTCAATTAAGTTGTCAAATGTACGTCTAAATTTTGAAAAAAACGACTTGCTCATCCATATACACTGCTTAAAAATTTCTGAATACATATTTTTCCAGTCCACTCATAAACGGCTAAAAAATATTTTTCAGTACCTACATCCTCATAGAATCAGTTTAATGTAAGTGTGTACTGGCTAAAATTTTACAAAAAATATGGATAAAATAAATAATATTTTTTCTTTTATAATTCCATCAAATTACAATTATTCTTATTATCAATGTTTATTTTTAACGCGTTTTTAATAGTAGATATATAAATCTGAAAAAAGAAATTGTATGAACTGTTAAAATTTCCCGAGGATAAAATGCCTATCCTCAGAAACAAAAGTTGGGTTTGTGTGTTTCGCTCAGGGGGTAAGGCGGATATTTTTTTCTTGATGTAAAAATGATAATAAAGTAAGTACTTAACGTTGAATACGTTTTGAGCTTTTGTGTGTGCTTCTTTTATAACAATAATAATAATAGTAGTAGTAATAGTAATAATAGTCATGTCATGTCTGTGTGTGTGGAGGAGCATGAAAAATGTGGCATATAATACGAAAGGATAACGAATCAAAAAAAGAAGGAAGGATTTAAGTACCTAGTACCCATGTACGTCAGGGTTGTTGTCTGTTGTTCTTCGTATATATATGTCTGCCTTTCTGTTGTAGATTTCTATCTTTTCTGTGTGTTTGTGTCTTCTTAGGAGGATGCCTTCTTTTCTTTCTGTGTGTGTATCTGTAGTACACACATTGTATGTTGTAATGCACTTAGGTAGCTTACTTTTTTTTAACTAGTGCTCTCTGCTCAGTACTTGTTGTAGACTCTAGTTTTTTTTCCTAGTCTGGTCACACAGAGAAGAGTAAGAAAAATGTACTGGATGTAGACAAACCGCCTCTGATTTCAATCTCAAGCAACCAAACTCATGCAAGAAGAGTATTGCATCTCTCTCTCTGTATATATAGTTGATCGTATGTATATAGACGTTTAGAAGATGGATTCATTACTCCCATAAGTCTATAGAGTAATAATGATAATGATGGATATGTATTTTCTTGGCGTAGCCTTCTCACACCAAGGAAGAAACCTTGCAGTAGTAGTCGCAGTTATCGTAAATGTTTTATAAAGCCGAGAAAAAAGGAATGAAAAATGGAAACAGGAATCCCAGACAAAAAAAATTTGGACTGTATAGGTAATGTTTCAAAAAAAAGAAGAAAAAAATATTGCTGAGAGATTGCATTTTCTAAACCATTTCATTAATAAAGTTGCTGCTACTATTGCTGTAAAGAAGAAAAAAGTGCAGCTGCTTCCAATCAGTGACTAAAATGTCTATCATTACGCTAGAATTGGAGTATAATTTTAGCTAAAAACCTGAAAAACGAACATAGAGAGATTTCCTCCCTGTTTTAGAAATGACTTCCACACACTTTTTTTAGTAGATTGGGGTTGTTGTTTGTCTAGTCAAGTTGTATGGGTTTCAAAAAAAAATGAATGCTTCTCTTTTTTCTCCTTTTGTTTTTATTTTATGAGATTCCCTCTCTTCTTCTCTCGGTCTCCATCTCTTTCATGTTTACCTACCTATTAGTAGACTAGGTACCTATATACTCTACTACTACCTTACCTTATCGTACTGTAATAATGGCAGAGGATTACATCGGCTAATCATTTGAAACGAAAATTTTTTAACAAAAACTTTTAACTCTTTTCTGGAATGCGCCGTCGTACGTACGTACGTACATAGTATTAACCGGCAAAATGTATTCACTTCAATTTGGAGTTAATCAAGGAAATGTAGTCCGCTCTTGTGGCTAGATTGGCGTTACTAAAAAATGGTCGCAGGAGAATGCCAAGACATGGGGGTATTACCCTTGGGTGTATTTTACTTCCAACATGACTTTATGTACTAAAAACTCTTGTAAAATTTCGCTCAACTTCCAAAACTTTAATGTCAGTAGTCAGTAGGTATATGTAGGAGGATGATGATGTCTACAAGTTCATTTCATTACAGTTGGGGAAAACTTTAGTTCTAAAGCGTTAAAAATTCAAGCTCCGACAAGCCGAAAAAACTAAACACATATGGGGGCATTTTGGGATGGAGAACTAAAAGTAAGGTGGAAGAAGAGTAGGAAATCGAGTGTTTCCCACTTTCCAAGTTATACACTGAACTTGAATTGTAAAAAGTAATGTTAATATACTTCCCGGTCTTTTACGCATTTTAGTTATTTTCAACCCTACCACTTAATCTAAAATTTATATTATTTAACATATTTTATAATAATAATAATAGTTGTACAAACATAAGTATTTAAAGATTGATTACAAAACAAAAAGTACACTAAAAGATCTCAATTTGAGCCCGTAATTTACATTTTGAATTAAAATTTATAGGCATGTATGTGCCTTTACAATATACACTTCTATCGGTAGTACTAAAACTATAAAATCAAATTTGAATGATGTACAAATATTTACTCAAATTATATATTTATTATCCAATCAAATCAAACATTTTCCTCCTTCACTGAAAGAAAAACATTGTCAATGATATTACCCGAGATATTTATTGAGATAGGTAATGTTCTAAAATGTAACATATTATTTTAATTAAAAATAATTTTTTAGCATTGTTGATATCTCTTAAATTAAACTTAAATAAAATGTCAATCTGTTCCAGGGAGGTCGGGGCAGACAAATGTCTGTCGTCAATAATAGGTCAAGGTTGTAATAATTCTGATGAATAAAACATGTGTCATGTCGATCATTTTTTATGCTTTGAATGCCATGTAGGTAGGTATGCATACAGTGATAGAATTTATTTATAGCATCATATTATTTAAAACGCTTTGAGTGACTTCATTCAACATTACATTTTGTATTGAAGCAAATATAATAAAATCTGTTAAAATGGTATACTAACCTGTTGTTCAGCGTCCATGATGATGGATCCGAGAAAATACCGGCTTTTCCGAAATACACTTCCGAAAAATTCATTTCACCGCATATTTCACTTTCTGTTCTGAGCAGACATCAAATGAAGACTTGCTTGTATTTTTTGTAAACGTTCACTTTTTCGGTCTTATTAAAAATATAGCATGCTATATAATATCAAAACAAAATTATTTTGTGTTTGCATAACACTTTTTTTTTGGTATAGTTCACTGAATAATAACCAGCAACGCATACACCCGAGTAAATATGTAGGTATGTATTTCATAAATATCTAATTTCCAATCTAAAAGTCTCTCCGTTCAATCTCCCGTAATATTCAAATTTCACGCAAGCACACATCATGAATGTCTTAGATTAAAAATTTAATGTCTTTTTTAAGAAACACTTTTTACTGCCAAAAAATAAGCAGGGTCCATATGACTAAAAACAATACGCAGCGAAAAATCTCTGGAATTGGCACCGGTACATTTTTTTTTACCATGATCAAATTTGGAGATAATTTAGAGCTCACGCAAGTAAAACTTGATATACACAACTGAGAAATGCGGACACATTATAAACCGTAAAACGTGGTTGGAGAAATATCACAAGAGCTTCACTGCAGACAAATAGCACTATATGCATAAACGTATTACTACTTGTATTGTTGTACTAGTATATATTACACAGTAGTACTAGTATGGTGGTGGTAATGGTCAAGTACCACCACCACGACTACCAAGCACTGTTCATTTGTGTCTTGTCTACTAAGTAGTAAGAGATAAGTAAAGTAGAAAGCAAAAGTGCTAAAATATGTATGTACACAGAGTATAACGTGATAACGATGATGAAGATCAAACCACTACCGGATGTATGTGATGATGATGAGCTCCCTCGTCGGCAGTGTTGTGTGTGTATGGTAATATTATGTGTACGTAAAACATATATACGTACAATTATGTACATACATGTACATACATACATGCATGAATGAATAGCATCATCTTCGTGTGGCACATAACGTGAAAATAAAAGAGTAATCTGGCGCTTCTCTCTTGTCCGTATTCCCATTTCTATGGTGGAATTTTGCTGGAGAAGAATTACTGTTACTATATTACGAAGATGTTTGTACAACATTTGTATATGCTATGTATGCACTATTATCCAGATTTTTTGGCAAGGAGGGATCACGGAGCGTAAAGGTGATTCGATAAAATACAATTTATATGTTGATTTGTAGTTAGAATGGAAGATCCTATATACATACGTACTACACTGCTATTAATGAACATGTAGGTAACTAGTTTGCTCTCTGGATTGGCTACGCGGTGATGATGCGAGGAAAAATCTTATTTTTGGTGAAACCATAATATTATGCCGGTTTATTTTTATAGAACCGGCACTTTTGCTTGTTGACGATCAGGATGATGATATGATGAATAGCACACCAACAAAAACTAGGTATATCCCTGCCCTTAACAAAAAGAACCTTTTTATGAGTTTAATCAATAATAACCTAAACGGTGCGGTCGGTTTGCGTGGTGGTGGTGTAGAGTGAACGATCAAGCTATATATAAGCTATCTAGTCTGGAACCAAAAAATAAAACATTTGGAATGATGGTTTGTTGAAAACACAACGACCGACACGACAGTAATGGGAAAACCGAACCGGCTTTCTTCTCTTTTGTTCTACGTAGTAGTTCCTAAGCTGTGTTGTGTCAAACAATTTTGATTGAGACTAAAAGCAAAGTCACCCATATATAAACACAAAAATATTGAATGTAAATGAAGCAAAATTGATAAGATTTAAAAAACTTGTTGGAACAAGTGTATTCATTCAAATTTAAATAGAATTTGAATACAAGTTTGAATAAAGTTTAAATTCTGTAAAATCATATGAAATTGCACACCATGGATGTTAAATGACGATGGAAAATTCCATATGAAACTTATGAAAAAATGCGTCTACCTCAATTCAATGCTTTGAAGACACTGATCGCTAAAACTATGTATCCCATCCGACTATTCTAATTTCCAGTAGAGTGTAAGTTAAACTTGAAAAGGAGCTAAATATACGGTATATGATTTTGAATATTTTATGAGCAACTCAACTGTCAACTTTTCCAAGGAAAAGTGAAAGTGCGTACAAGAATTAATACAAGTAGTATTTATATAGCAGACAGTAAAACGTCTCAAACGTTTAAAAAGTTTATTTCCAGTAAACGATACAACAGTTAATTATCAAAACATTTTGATCACTTTTCTATTCATCAGGTACATGATTTAAAAAATTGGGGGTTTAAAAAAAATAACACTGTAACAATCTAACAATGTTAAAAATCTGCGACAACAAAAAAGGAAGGAAACCATAAAAACTTCATTTCCACATGTATTTACTTCTATCTGTAAACAAACACCATATAATAAAAAGAATATTGGTAACAATTTCTTTTTTTGTGCGTGTTTCAATATTTTTGTTGTTGTTGAAACGCTCACGTGCATGAACAAACACGACGGAAATAATATCAGAGAATAGTGGAGAAAGAGAGAGAGAGATAGAGTGTGAGAAATTTGTTACACCACGCTTTACATTTCCAATAATATCACATCATACCACCACCACTACTGCCACCAGACTCAATAGTAAATAAAAACTAGGAACGTCTCACACAAAACTGTCACCGCAACTGTGTGTCCTCCAGTTCAAAACTATATGATATACATTGTCTTCGCTCTCTTTCTCCATTCTTTCTCCACACTTTTGTGTCGCGGCGTGTGATCGTAAACAAACCTTTTTTTCTTTCCAGACGAAAAGAGGCAGGATACCGATATACCAAAACCACACACACACAAAGACAGCCACGCAGTAACACAAAATAAACTGTCTAGATATTTTCTGCTGCACAAAAACAATACCTAGTCTGTTTTTGTTTTTTTCTTATTTTAGAAAAAAATATATATAACACAAAAAATGGGAAACTTATAACAAGGAACTTTAAAAATCAGTGTATATATTTTTTACTACATGGATAATAATATGAAAATTGACGATGATGACAACGATGATAGATAGATGATAAAAATAAGTGGGAAATTTATACGTGATGATATTTCCCAATATAGATAATCAGTTAAATATAGGAACAGCAGGAGTATAGTAGCAGCGCAGAGAGCAGCAGCAGCAGCCGAGATTAGCTTTTACTTTATACTTGTTTCATTGGTTGTTGTTGATGATGATGGTAAGAAAAAATAAATTTGTATCAACAGAATGGTGTCAAGGTGGTAGGATAACATGCATTGTTCTTGGATAATATAATAAATATCTTACTGACATATTCCATCAATTTGTCTCATTATAACTTGATAATTATATCTTGCCTTGCCTTCTCTTGTCACTGTCCTGATTTCCCTTTTCCAGAATTTGTCTTTTTAAATCAGCGTCTGTAAAAAATATACTCACACGCTCAAAAAGGCACACACCACTCTACTAACTATCTACTCTAGCTTCGACTCTGCTAATAAAGCAAAGGGTAGCGGTGTCTGTCTCAGTATATATTTGGTGTGTGTGTGTTGTTGGTGGACGAAATGTTTTTTTTTTTAGTTTTCCTCTTTTTTCAAGCCTTTCATGCTACAACCACCACTACACTACTACTGTTGTTGTTCCTCAGTATAATGCCATACAATGCTGCAGAAGACCATGTAGACTTGTGGTAATAGTCACTACTCGTGGTAAAGACATAGTCTCGCCAGCCAACTCTGTTTTTTTTAAAACTTTAGCATTATGCTGTATTATTGTAGTAGTAAGATGCTTTCATGTCCGCTTTTCAGTAGAGGAGTAGCGTGTAATATAATATATATAAGGAACAACACTCATTATACTACTACAACTGCTGCACTGACTGACTAGAACCACCACCATCGCCGCCGCTGCTCTCTAGACGTTTTTTTTTATATGCAGCAGCAGCAAGCAGAAGCAGACACACGCCATACAAAGAGGTAAAGCAGAAACAGCCACGACAAAGCATACGGTATTATATTTAAAGAAAAAGTCTACAATATTATGTATAGCATAGCGTACGATATACGAGGACGACGAAAATGAACACACACACACACACACACAGGCATATAAAAAAGAAGAACACACAAAGTGAAGTGGGTTATGTTAGGCCAGGCTAGGGTAAGGAAAAATAGTATTGACATAGGCCCAGTCAAATAGAACAGAGAGCAGAGCAACAGAGAAGAGTAAAGAGTTGTGTGAGCAAAAGAAGAGAGAAGTGAACAGACGAGCAGAGAGTGGAGTATAAAGTAAAGCAGCAGCAACAGAAGTAGTATCAGCTATCAGCAGCAGCAGTGCAACCGGCACAGAACTAAACAGAGAAGTAGTACATACTACAATTTCCTATAAGCCTACTACTGCTACAAAGCTTTTATCCGTCCATAGTCTCTCTCCTCCATCGTCGTGTGAGTATGCTGCTGCTGCTGCTGCCGTGTAATAGTAATAAAACACTAGAGTGAGAAAGAGAGAGCCAAAGTACAATATTATAAGGAGACTATAACAGCGAGCAACAACGGCAGCAGGAGCAGCAGTGGTGCTAGAGTAGTAAAAAAGAGCGAGAGAGAAGAGATACCGCATGGCAACAACTAGCAAGAAGGACATTCCACCCGATTCCGGTGTTCCAGCAGCAGAAGCAGCGGCACATAACCTAATACAACACACAGAGTTATATAGCAGACGAGAACACTGCAGCGGCAGAGAGAGAGAGGCAGAGCAGCAACATTATGAGCAGTGTTAGTTTACAATAATAACTGTGAAGTAATAGTAATACTATTAAAGAGAGAACGAGCCATATGATATGAGAAACTCAAGTCTACGCTCAAGTGGCTCATATATAGACAAAAGAGTTAATATGTACAAAAAGTAAGATCTTCCCATAATAATACAAAGCTGTTATGTAGGTATAATATGTCTAAACGAAAATAAACACAGACACACAAACACACACAGAGCGAGAGAGAGATAAAGCTGTATACCTACATAGGTATACATGTGCACGACACAAGATAAAAGATCCGAGAAGAGAGAGAGAGAGAGAGCCACACACACGGGCACATCAACTAAAACAGAGAATGAGAGAAAAACAGAAGAAAGAAGAGAAGAAGAAGCAACGAGTCAGCCAAGAGCCAACAATTTTTTTCGGACTTGGCCTTTCTCATTTTTTTTTGCCAGCAGAAAAGAAAAAGAAAAGTTAGGCTTTTCGGTTTCTTTTTGCAAAGAAAACAAGAGTCGTCATACTGATATATTCCATGTAAGTAATAAGCAGAACAAGGAAAAAGGAAAGAGAATGAGAGAAAGAAGGAGCCGGTCGTCTTCTCGTTTGCTCTGAACTGAGCAAAAGTTCCATTTTCCCAGTTTCTTATTTTGGCCACCAAGTAGACTGCTACTACAACACTACTACTACATACAAAGAGGAAAACATTGTGATCCGATCCGTATAGTATAGAAGGCAGCTTTTTTATATGCTTTTGTATGACAGAGAGAAATACTAAACATAGTAGTTTACAAGCTGCCGTGACCTACAATAAAACAGTCAAAAGGAAAGACGGTCTAAAACAATGTAAAAAGAGAGAAGCAAAGTTCCCGTTCACGTTCAACAACAAACAGCAAAACAACTATTGTAGTTAGTAGAAGAAGAAGAAGAAGTAGTGGTGCTGTCGTCCTTGTTGTAATAGTAGTACTTATACCAAACAGAAAAAAAGAGTGTAACAACAAGAAACTCTCAACGATATGAGATTTGGAGAACATGGGAAGCAGAGAAAAAAATTATATAGGCACATATGATTAAGAGCAGACACTACTACACTAGTATTTACAACTACAAGTAAAAGTGATGCAATTCTGAACATAATACAAGAACAAAGACCGGTAGTAAGTAGTAGTAACAAGCGCTTTATATTTCGTTGCCAAAAAAATACGGAGGCTTTTCATTCATGATTCATGACACACGCTTGACAGATCCAATAAATAAATATATCGAAAAGTGTCAATGCTTCCAGTTGTTTGGCAATATTCTTGAGCTTTTATTTGGTTTTTTTTAAAGGAAAATAGGGAGAAAAAAAGAGTATATCACAAAAGAAGCAGACTTGCCATGATGATCCTTGTCTCATTTCAGTTTTTTTTCAAGTAACTCCATATTTGTTAGTTTTTTTTGTAACTGACGTTGTGTGAAAGGAAGGATACTCCTCCTGTAATCCTTTAGGAGGAACAAGAAGGCAAGACAAAAAAGGGAAAAAAAGAAACGTGTGTGTGTTCACAAGATATTTTTTTTTGGGAGAGGAATGTATAGATTAATTACAATTTCTCTCTGGTTTTGTGTATGTGATGTGGTTTGTTGGTTTGTGTGAAGGCTTCTTCAGCATTCATTAATACAGTTGGGACTTGGGTTTATTTTTATTTTTGCAGTGTGCGCCGTGCGATATATTATTATGGAATGCAGGCTATCACCACCACCACACAAGAAGAAGCGCTTGCTTGCTCAGAATACTTACAAGCATAAATACTCCCTCGTACATTGAGTCACGTCACTGTAATATAGTTGTTTTTACATGAAAGTTAGTTACATAAAACCAAGTACCGAAAAGACTCTCTCTGAAAGAGTCACTTCATGAGAGAAACAGACATTTCAGCAAAAATAACAAAGCTGTTTTACGTAATATGAATACGTATATATATGCAGTTTGTACATACATACCATGCATTATTCACTTGAGAGATTTTTGTGCTATAATACTGTAATATAATGCATCATGCTAGTAGTAGTACAACAACATCAACTTGCTTGTGAGTTTTTGTAGGAAAACCAAAAGTACACTATGTACATATGTACCTATGTATACATGTAGGTATGCATAAAGCATTCATTCTCAGGGTATAATTTTATAGATCACATTTTTATAGACAACGAAAAGGAAAGCAAACAAACAGAAATCCGGATTCTTTTTTTGCAAAAAAAAATGATAGAAATAATTCAACCAATTTTCAGTCAGAGAGTAAAAATCAGTAAAAAAAGGTACCTAAACATTACATATTGTAGGCAAAAATTTAATAATACCTATGTAGGTACAAATAGATTTTTTTTTAAAGAGCGATGTCTGTCTGCCTGTCTGAGTTTTTGTTATGTGAGCTAAAGCACAACACACACACACACAATTCGAATTCAAACATTGAAACATAACACATCACTCTCGTGAGTGAGGCTCAAAAGAAGAATCCTCCTTTTCGTCTGTCTGTGAGCTGAGGTTGGGGTAGTCAAGTCAGTCACTCACTCATCAACTCACACCACAATACTTTTTGGTATACTCGTATAAAAAAGTATTTTTGTGGTCAAAAGTACAAAAAAAAATTCTAACAACAAGTGAAGTAGCGTCATTTTCTTCATCACAATCACACGAAACCCCCATTATATAATAATACAGTACCATTACATGCGAGTGATTTTGATATCATGATGATGAAAATATTATTATTACAATCGCAGATTTAAACAAAAAAAAATTCATGTAATTCTTTGCTACTCAATACTGATTGAATACATACATCCTCCTATATAATTCCTCGGATATTTCCGAAGGTTAAAAAACATGTTTGTTGTGTGTCTACGTCTGCACATATTATGCTATAATATATAAACATTCCGGTTTGCTATAATTTTTTTGAAGAAAAAAAAATCCGGAAAGAAATCAAATTCAGGCGTATTTTAAATAATATAATTTCCAGTTTTGTTCTCACGACTAAGTAGTACTCGCCAATCAGACATAGTCTGCTTTAAAGAAAAACAACAGCTTTGTTGAGTTGGGTCTAGTTTTTTTTAAATTCTTTTACCAGCAAATCTTCTATTATGGGTTATATGTAAAAGTATAATGGAAAATATCAAGTATGCCCACTGAAATTGTCTTGAGCCGTGAATTGTCCCAGAAAATCCACATAATTTTACAGCAGCAGCATTAAAGTAGTAGCATTATTTGAATCCAAATTCGATTGCAAAAATTTGTACAGTATTTTGACTATAATTGGCTACATTATCATTATAAGTGGCTTTTGTAGCAGTGGTTTACGGTTGTTCACCTTTTGTCAGCAACATTGAATTTATAATAATAATACTTGCATAATATACAGCACACAGTACACCACCACCACACACTCTACATATTTATGTATATACAACACACTCTCATGTAATGAGTTCAGCCTCTTGTCCCATTTTGAATTTCAAAAATCAAACAAACATCACATTATCTTCTCTTCTTTTTTTTAATAAATAATACGTATAAGTATAATGTATGATCACACAGACACGCTCACACACGCAATGAATGTTTGATGTTGATAGATACCATGAATAAAAGAAGCTCCCATTTTAACAACCCGTGCTGATCTGATGACTGATGACATAACGTGTGGTGCAATTATTGCCTGCACATTATAATAACATTGCTGTTGATAGATACCATGAATAAAAGAAGCTCCCATTTTAACAACCCGTGCTGATCTGATGACTGATGACATAACGTGTGGTGCAATTATTGCCTGCACATTATAATAACAAAACACTATGCACACTGCAACCCTTTTTTGTATTCTATATTCCTTCAAGGCATATAACCACAACTTATAACCGCACATTATTTACTCATCGACTTTGTGCATGCAATCCATATTTTTTCTGCAAGGAGACTCAAAAATGCAAGATGCAATGCTAAATGCAAGGTTATGAATAATGTGGAACTTGCATTGGCATTGATGGAGAATGTAAAAAAAAAATTGGTCAAATCAGGAGAACATGAGAGATGCAGTCATGATTTTCTTTATACTGTTTATATTATGTAGTACATAAAAGATATTATATGAGATGTCCATGATAATATTAAATAAATGAGTGGAATGAACAACAACGTATGTGTACTACTACTACTGCTACGCTAGGTTATGTTATGGCTATAAATGTTACTGTTTTTATTGCTGATGGGAAAATGATGGTCCGCCTGGTCGGTCAAGGAGACGCTCTGTAGACGACGACCGACGTAAGGATAAAAGATGGATGAACAAACTTGAAATGCTTTTTACACTACATGAAATTATACATGATTATAATATTCGCTATGTGCATGTTTGTTTGCAAAGCAATTGTACATCAAAACAAGATGCATATATATGTATATACCAACACATATCTGCTATACTACTTTATATAATATTATGTTATGTGTGTAGTAATAATATTTTGTAGACAACAAACACACCTTTGCAGACAGACAACGAGACAACCCATAAACAGCAACCAACCCAACAAACATAATATATATAATATATAGAGAGAGAATCCAATGCAATGTGTATTTCATTTCATTGTACGTGCTAAAGCTGAGGATTTTGAAGCTGCAAAAAAAATGATGAATTTTAAAGGAGCAGACATGTCTGTGAATGATACTGATGCTGATGATTATGATGTACAATGTCGTTTGCAGTTAAGTTGGTTGGTGGTGGTGGTGGAGGTGCACTTACTTCACACTATTTTTGTAGTCAAGTCAGTATGTTTAAAAAAAAAAAGTAAGTAGACTCAACAACAACTGAGTTGTGCTACTCGACTCGGCTCTTGCCCTCTCGTCTTGTCAGCAACATCAACCCCATAGCAAAAGAACGGTAGCAGATGGTATTATCTATTAGACCAGCGGCTTTGTAGTAGCAGCGTCGTCTTATTCATCTGATGATGATGATCATCATATTATATCATGATTCATAGCATATAGGAAGGGATACAAAAGCAAAAGCGTATATATAAATACATATATATATAATACTCTCCACTTCACTCAACTGCTAATAATGAGTGGAGGAGTGATCGTGTAAAAAAATCGAGTCAGATCTTATCACAGCACCGTCAACAACTAGAACGTCATCAGTCATCGCTCCAACAATATATATCATAGTAAAGTAATACACGGTAACTTAACTATCATATTATCTTCGGCATGATTTTTATTTTATATATGTGTGTGTGTGTGTCTATGTCTGGCTGGGGATATTGTTCAAAAGGACATGCATGAGGGAAATTGAAAGCGACAATTATGATGCAGAGAGGAGCGTACATATACATTTATATACAGGAGCCCAGTCTGTGTGCCTCATCAAAAAGAGATATAAAGAGATATGTCGTAATTTACGATGAAAAGAAAATTATCCGATTTGATGATCAAAATAATTATATAAGTACGTAGTACGTTTCATAAGACACGTGAGATCTTTTGGAGATTTCCACTCTTATATGTTCAAACTATATATAGCTTCAGCAGCACCAATCAATCAATCAGCCTTGCTAGTTGACTTACAAACTGTCAGATTTTCTGCGATGTGATGGCTTTTATTAAGTGTCACTTTTTATTTTCTTCGTGCATGAAGCAGGCACAGTATTTTTTTTTTTTTTTTTAAATTTTTGGTATGTTTCAAAATAAAATGTCAGTAAAAGCATAATAAACTTTACAACAGATTGAAATCAATATGGACCACCCAACAAATCATATATTGCTTCACATAATTAACTTTTTACATCAAACAAGTTGTACTCTTCCTTTTTATTCCAAAAAAATATGTTTGCAATACATTAATAGAAATTAGTCCTCACATAAATACCTAAATTAGTACAGTACTTACGTATGGATGCATTACTTCTCTCTGGCGTATTAGATTTAATTCGAATGAGATTGGTAATTAATTGTTATATGAATTTTCGAATTTCTTACGTTACCCCATATTTGTCAACAACCATAATCATGAATTATTAATAGTCTTATCATATCAAATGTCTATCGTCGGTCTGGCTCGTAATATACAAATCAAATGAAGTAATTAATTATGATTTTAGAATTTATAAATGCTACAGTTAAAATTAGAAATTAGTCTCCAATGTCGTAAATACATACATATCAACAATAGTTTCAGTCCCAGTAGTATTTTTTGTATATTCATCGCTCTGTTACGCTTCTGCAGTGCAGAATCCTGCTTTAATTACAATGGTAGCGCAAGAAACGTAACGGAAAAGGTTGACCGTAGCTAAATTGCGTTGGTAACTGTCGAATTTTGCAGACTTCAAGCTGACAAGTGTGGTTGATTGATGAGACGTTTGGACCTTGGGACTTGGGACGTAAATAGACACGCTGCTACTGCTGTTCCGATCAGATACACTGATTGAATTATAAATTCATTCAGAAACTAGAAATGTGTAACATTATAATTTCACTTTAATTCGGCCTTGGATTTGCATCTTTCTTTGAGCTTGAGATTATACTCTGTGCATTGTGCTAATAAATACAAGGATGCAGTTTACTGAAATCGGATCAATGATGAAACTGATAGTGGTAATTATCGCAGGATATATAGTTGGTCTAATTTGAAAATTTGAAACGAAACTTTAGTGCATTTCTCATTGATTTGATTATTCTGCATTATAAATACTTGTGTGCATATACACATATAATTACTGATGAAACTACTTTATGAGACAGATAATGATGCAACGTATTTGCAAGCTTTGGTAGCATACGTGCATTTAAAATTTTTACATATCTGGATTATTAATCATCCCATTATTGTTCTTTTTTGTGCAATGGCTCTTCTGATTGAATTTTGATAAAACGAAGCATATATATGATGTTGTTTCTTGTAAATAAATGGTTTTAACCTAAACCGCCATCAAAGTGCCAAAGTGAAATATTTCGCTTTGTGATCTGCGTGCGTGCGAAGATACTTATTAAAGGTAATCGTATCGTGCAAACCGTACTTTGAATCTATATGGGCTAAATAGTTAATGAAATAGTCATCTGGAGACGTTTAAGCTATTATAAATGTGTGTCGTAATTCCTGAAAGGGCATAAATTCAAGGCAAGTTAAATCGAATGCAATTACCTAACGCAAGAACACAAAAAAAGCAATAAAAGAAAGCATAGAGAATAGAAACATTGGACAGAGGATTTTCATGGTGTATGTCGGACAGACGGACAAACCCAGTATTTTAAATCACCTGTGTATACCTAATAGTGATCAAAATTAAAGTTTCAAAAGGGAAAAATCAACTAATCAGCCTATCTTCCCAAATTTAAAACACTCTCGTTTTCAATGAAATATATTTAATTTGTTATGTACTTTATGTATGTTGGGTTTTCATGTATGTACTATGATGATAGTTATATGTGTGGATATGATTGTACCTTGGTATTTGTGTCTTGTTTAACTTAACAAATGATTCATCGGGTGTTTTATTTCGTCGTGCGCAGTGCAATTGCTATAAAATGAACAAGTATTTAATAATCTTAAAAAAAACTCCAAGAAATCCTGACGCAGGTTATCACATTTGTGCAGCCACTGCGAACCTAAATTAAGGTATTAGCAAGCAGTTGTATGATTGCATGAGAGGGTAGCATGGGGTCAGGGTATCAGGGTATTCCGGTGGCGCTATGCTATATTATGCTTCATCCACATTATGAGATTTTCCATATGATAATGATCAGTAAATAAAAGTGATGATAGTACACAGCGCAGAGATGTAAGGCTTTGCAGTAGCAATTAATATAGATAGGTATATATTTATTTACTCATTCGAAAATATAACACAACAGCCATATAATCTAATATATATATGTGGTCTCGTCCTTCTCCTTGAATGCATTAAAGTTTGTATATTTCGAAACATACACACATACATACAATTAATTTTTTTTACGTGGTATTAACACAAAATAGAATGCTTGAATATATGAATATAGAAGGAGTTCATTCGTTGAACTAATGAAAATCTAAAATACTCGTACATATTTAGTTGAAAGCAAGAACTTTTGCAATCCAGATATATAACTTTTTTTAATAGATATATAGTTAAATATATTTAATTTTTTTTGAAAGCAAAGTTCTATACAAAGTTTATCGTTTCTTATGTCACCACAATGATAAATATATACATTATGATGAACCTGTTTATAGGCACAAAACGGTACATGTCAATATATACAATATATATTCTGACATTTACTCTAATTCTACATTCGTTCATTTCCTAGTATTTTTTGTTTTTGTATACAACACATCATTATTTTCCGCAATCACCTTCAGTCTATTTAGTTAGTCGCATTTTGTTGAATATTTTTTTTTTGGAATGTTTCATAGCTTGGTCTTCTTTAAAGGAGTATAAAATTATCTCTAGTAACTTAGAAAGGTAATCATCATGTCCAAAAACGTGTTGTCTATCTAAGCCATTTCGCTCGTGAGAGGGGAAAGTTTTGTTTGTACGTTTCGTACTGTTTGTTGTACAATATCAAAGAAAGTATCATTTTATCAACATTATTACATGTTAATCTTGTCATCAAGATTTCCGAATTGTTATAAAAAATAATAATTTTAGCTACAGCAAAAGAGCAAATCAGTTACAGATACAATGTATAAAGTAAGAAAAGAAATGGTAGAGATTTAATAAAGTAAACAGAATAACAAAAAAATGCTTTCACGGGATTGATAGCACATGTAAAGCAAAAGGTTAAATGAGAAAGTGAGAATCCCACATATTTATATAATAATCTTTATACACACATGCAAAAAAAGTAGTAGTAAAATAATAATGGTCACCTTTGGCATGCTGAATAAAACAAATTTTAGTGATTAAATCTCAACTCTTTTGTTGATATTTTAATTAAATATTGCATTGCTTGACAAGAACCTAAGTTTTGAATTATAGGAAACATAAAATATTTTATTCTATTGTAATATAATAATATTATAATAATAATTAATGATCTCTACAAGCTAAAAAGTTTACCGCTACAAAAAAATTTAATGTTTTCATATCACAATTCACATCAAACAAACAGCGTTCTAAAACGTAATGCAAAGTAAACGTTAATGTCTTATCCTTACATTCAACTCATTAACAAAGTAATCTAACTAACAACAATGAATCCAGAGATACATGTTATATTGTTATAGATGTAATAATTATAAAAAGCTGAAAGAATACATAAAGCTGCATGCAAATCTGCTTTGTTAATTTGTAAGTATCAACGATTAATAACACAAACAAAAAAGTTTTATTACACGTGTTTCATTTTCATATATAAATCTCAAGGGACGCTGCGTGCTAATTCGTTACAAACAACAATACTAGAAAACATAAACGTTAAACTTGATCTAGATATTATTGTTTCTATATATTCAAAGATTTATGTATGATTATATTATTATTATTATAATATATTAAATTGTTCCTTATATATGATTAGTGAAGAGAATTATTTAAAACTTTATTCCTATCAAGGCACGTATTACTAAAGGAATAGGCATTGCCTTTTTAACCGGAGGGTTTTTAAAATATTTATCTCACTCACGAGTTGCTGCAAAAAATGGCAAATTCGTTGTTAAATGGGATGTTGAAATATATATATTCTTAATATTTAGATGACGGGACACAGATTAATATATATATATAATATAGGTTTTATAGAATCTTTCGTTGTAAAATTTTGTATGATTCATAATATGATGAGCATCTTTAAATATATGTATGTATTTTTTAAACTACTTTCGTACAAAGGTTCAAGATAAATCCTTTTTATTGTGTATATGCCTATTATTCTTATAACTTTATTACGATGGCCCCTTATTAAATGTTTTTGAACTGATAAATTTGTTATACGAAAATAGTTCTTTTTTATATCGTTTAAATGGAATTTGTATGTAACCTTGATTTCGTTGTAATCACCTTTACACACTGTTTCGCCCTTTTCTCTCAGATAAACTCAATGTTGCGAGTTGCAGCAACAATTACTTTTTTTTATAGAATGTTTCACGATTTTACCATCCGAACGAGTTCTATTATTGGAAGAGTATTGATTTTAAAAATTGTTATGTTATTGTATAATTAATTATATAATATTTACGATTTATATATCTCAGTAAAGTATATTAGGTATATAATTATCTAAACCTTATATGGCACATCCGTCGTGTTCGATGACCAGAAAAACGATAGTTCTTCGTTGTTATCAACAAAATATACAGTATTTGGAATACTAATCGAAAATTATTTAGAATAAAATACAATTCGTACATATTAAATACATAATAAGTATAATCTACTGTGTCGTTTACACTATTTCACAAAATGATTATTGTAGTAACAACTAAAGTTTTACGTTGGAAATGGAATTATTTTACTTCGTTATTTCTTTCGATTAACGAATAACAAAATTGGAATTACATGTCAGGTTTACATGTATTAAAACCAAAAAAATGTCCGACGCATAATTGTTTTATTTAATATATATATTTTTTTATATATTTGACGTTTGATTAATAAATCGTATAATTAATTTACCCCTACTCCTCTGGAAAATGAAAGTGTACGGGACGAATATATAATTAAATTGTAGTTCTAAAGCTATTATTGTAATTTTAGGTCTCCTTCAAATGGACATCATCTTCAGACATTGCCACTAGTTCTTCCGTAGAAAAGCCTATGAGGTCCTTAAGTTTGCATTCGAATTTGTATACAAAACGACGACCATGTACCTGTAAAAATAACATTAAATATTTCATGACTTTTTTATGTCGGTAAAACCAATTTAGTAGTTTAGTAGCAAAACTTTTCTGGTCTACGTGTGATATTTGATGACCCATCTAAAAAGAAATTTTCTATTTTTTATGAAATTTTTAAGTAAATCTTGAACCTGAGTTATAAAATAATTATATATATTGTACGAGATGGGTAAGTACTTACTTGAGCTAGATGATGATGATGAAGGTGTTCTAGGCTTACGAAGTGGCACTTTGGGTGTCTTTACTTGCGTGATTTGCGTGGGGGATTCTGAATGTTGGCTCGTTTTGTCTACAACAGCTACAGGATATAAAATCATCAATTTTTTATTTGAAGGTCATACATACAATAGGTACATGTATGCATATAGAAGTCATTAAAAACGATGAGAAACTTTTCAGTCAATGGATAACAACGTACCAAAAATATGGCATTTCCTGAGCAATTCAATGTGTGTCCAAAACGTATTGCATGGATCATCAGGCACTAACGATCTGTATTCCTCTGGCGTCATTTGGCACAATTGTCGTCCAGTTAGCTTCCAAAAAGGATCTGCAACGCGGTCTACTTTAAATTCTTTAGTTGCCCAACGGAGCCATTGGTGTACATGAACATCCGTCCATTCTGCAAGATCTATTTTCGTTAAAAACGTTCAATCAAAATTAGCAAAATAGTTTACAGGAATAATAATAATAATAATAAAAGCATCAAAATATAATATTTTTCGCACTAGTTGGCATCTGAATAGGGAATAGAGCATTAATATCTTCATAGATGGACCATTTCGTGTGACCGTTATCCAGTGTTGTTCCATTTTGGCTTTCAGTACTACTACTAACAGAAAGGTCTTCAACTGAAGCTTCGCCATCATCTACATACAAAAAAATGCAGTAAAGCAACAAATGGGCAAAACTCGTAAAAGGATGACAAATCATTAGGCCAGGAAACTCAAAAAATATATACCATCTTCGGTGGACTCATCTGGATGACGTAAAACATCTATTATGTTAATTCGATTGTAACCAGCTACTTGTTTGAGTTCCACCTTAACCTGTGCAAGTCCTTCGGCTTGAATGCATTGGTCACCGAGAGAACTTTGAGTTTGCATCTACAACAAAAAACAAGAAGAAAAGAATGAGTAAGGCAGGAATTATTCGTTCTTGATAAACAGAACCCATCATTGTTATAAACTATCCAAGAAGGGCAGAAAATAATGAACGTGTATTATAACAATCGCTTCTTCCATACATATAAATATTGGTTGCCTCTCAGTCAGAAAAATACATGTCTAACGTGCAAAAAAGTAATCTAGTCAACACAACATAAAGGGAACATGTTTTGCATGTGTATGTAATAATCAACCATATCATCCTGATATTCACGATGATCGCAAAAAAATATAAACGAATCGCATTTCTTTATAAAAAACAGCCATCATCATCATGATTTTCAAGATTGCCTGAAGCATTTACCAAGAAAATCACAATAAGGAAAGTCAAGTTACAAATACGCAGTTGTTGTTTTCCAGTCTCTCTGTATCTCTTTTGTCGTGTCTTGCTTCGTCGTAGATGTAATAGCATAGCATGATCGAAAACTGCTAACAGCAAACATTTTCATCTTTTATCTTTTAAACGTGGACATGTATGTGTAAGTTGTACGTGTATAAAAATTGTAAAATGCCAGATAGTTTTACCGGACCAATAAACACTATATCATGCCGTCTCCTGTCTTTCAAAGAGACTCTTTGCAAAAATTATTACACTTTTTTTTTTGCTATTAGCATACAGTTTCAAGATTACCTTGAATTTATCCTGTAGCCATATCTGGTAGGATGACAGATCCACTCCCAGTTTTTTCTCCAGAAGATCACGTAATGTAGATAATGGCTCTTGAATATCCATGACTTGCGTTAGTACACCAGTCTTGAGCAACGTTCCTTCGGGAAGCCGAGAATTTTTTGTCCTTTCTTCTGAGCCTACAATAAAGAAACACAATGTAAAATGCATATCATACAAGAATGAATCCACACAAAAAATAGCTTTTCAATTCTATACAAATTCACTACGTAGAAGATAAAATAATCACAAGTCATTCTGCGGACTGCTGCGGATCATGGGCAGCTTCATGGAATGCACAGTACAAAACACAAACTACTTACGACATAAAAAGCTGTTTAAAAAACCCTGACAAACAATTGGTTATTATTATTTTTTGCTTACCATGATGTGGGCTGCAAGTTGGGTTAACTTTTCTAGCTTTCTTTTTGGATGGAAGTGATAAATCTTCAGCCATACACTCCATGTCTCTTTCCAGTTCTAGTTCCCTTTTGATATGGAACAAACCGACAGGGGGTCTATAGGTCCCGTACTGCTATATAAAAATAACAACAATAAAATAATATTAACACCCACTTTATAAAATTGAAATACTCACATTTAACTATAGCTTCTTTCTGTTCAATCAATAAAAGCTTGGCCGTAAATAGAACGCAGTTGCCCATATTGTTTTGCAATACTAAAATATATGACGAAAGCTTGTAATTAAAAAAAAAGACAGTGAACAAAAGGGTTTGTTTTGCAAAGCAATAGTCTACTAAAAATTAGCTAATTCTTTGAAAATGCTTACATTCCCCATTATTTCATTACCACTTTCTGTAAATACACAAAAAAAGTGATGTAAGTTATGAAATAATAAAAAGTTGAAAGTGATTTAAAATGCACGTGCACAGAGCCACCTCATCAACTACTCTTGAATTTCAAATTATTGTATTACCACGAACCGAAATGGGACGTGTAGGATGCGCATGCATGTACCTTTTCTTGCACCATTTCGCACAAGATGGAAAAACGGAAGTTACAAAAATTCACAAACCAAAGACACCGGGACTACTAAATGGGATGCACTACCATGTCAGTTTAACGTTGTTAGACATGTACAAAATACAATGAATTGGATTAAACATAAATAATAAAATATTGTATCGCCAAGAACAAGGCGTAATAAAATTAAATGCATACATTCATATGATATAAATTTTTATGATTCATGCTAAATAAATAAAAAACAGGCAGGTTCATTACTTTCTAGAATGTGCCAAATCAACAGGGAAATGTGTCGTTTACGCGTGCATTTAAGCGGCTTACTGTCATCATTACATAAATTGTACTTTGCTATGGCTTGTTTGCTTTATCATTATCACAAAAATATTCTGTACAATTTGAGTTACACTAATACTGAACTGGAAGTGTAAAATGACAGTGTATTCATTAACGATGCTCCATTTCCTTTCCGGCTGCACAACATATACATACTTTTGACTTCATTACATTAGACAACATCATTGATTGTGACAAATTGATACTGCTGCGTGGTGGAGCTGTACTCAAACAATAGCAGTCAACAAGTCAGCAATAACCGGAACATGACACCCATTTAACTCGTTCTTACTTTGTACAATATGAGTAGTAGTAGTGGTGATTTGTCAACCATGTAAATTCATTAAAGTTGTAACAGTTTTGTTCAATTATATCCTAGTCATGGTTTATTTAGTGGAATACGGTTTGTTGCCTATTGGGTATTGGCGTTAAACATAGACAGGTTCTTTGTGGGACAACTCTCTCCATGTTATGGAAATTGATAATACCAAGTATGTGTGAATATTCTGCCCTTTTTGGCCCATAACAAAAAGAACTTTTTGCACATTTTATGGAGTGTGAATTTGTACTATGGAAAACGGAAATACATTTTAACCAAAACTGGAAGGAATATTGAAGTAGCGCTTTTGGTTAAAAAAAATGACAAGGAGCCACAAAACTTTCAAAGTAAAAATCTTTTCTTTATTTGTACATCTTTGATTTTACGTCATTAGATCATATGGGATAAGATAAGGGATTGACCCATTAACCCAACGAATTATGGATTTATGGATTTGATTTCTATATTCAAAGAATTTAATCTAGTTAGCCCATTATTAATCCCTGACTAAATCAAGCTGGTATAAACTTCCCTTGGTTCCCCCAAACCGTCATTAAATATTATGCAATACTGCTTACATTATTTGATTGACTCACTGCGCTACTGTAAGAAAAGTTGAGTTGTGTGATGGGACATAATAATATGACGAGCGCTGAGCGGACTAACGGGCGGAAATGGCATAAATGATTATGCATAAAGTAACTAGAATCTTGCATTCTTCGAATTTTCACTTTCCATGAGTGATCGAATTACAAATAACAAAACTCTATTATTCGCGATTGAATGGTTTTGTGGAAGCGGAAAGCGGCTCTTGTGTAATATGTTATTGTGAATGTCATATCCTGTCTTTGCGAAATCATATATATTGCTTCATTCATGTTCCATAGCTAGTAAAAATATTTTTACTAAAAATGTGTGCATACTCCTTTAGCACCTGAGTCATTCCATTCAATTTTGTGTTGTATAATTAAACAATGTGCCTACGATGTAACATTATCAATACTACAACTAATTCTGACCTCTGACTTGTATTTTAATTTTAGTGATGTGTCATCATAATATAGATTACGTGGCCGTGGTATATTTGTTGCCACATACATATTTCCGTTAATTTATCAGCACCAATCTCGAAATCTAAAATGTATTAATGTTCCTAATTCCAGCACACACCAGTCAAAGCCAACATCATACACGGAAGAGAATCTTTTTCAAGCCCTTTCTTTCACTTTACACACAAAGTGATCCTATCAAAAAAAAAGCCCCGCATACTTAAATGAATTTTCAAGGAAAACAATTTGCGCGGCTTTACATACATGACGGAAACGCCTTGTTGCAGACACTAGCATAGCACTTGAATGAAGCATCATCATCATATCATCATCATATCACCATCAACACCAAAACCAACTGCAGATTTACCACCACATTCTTTGAGCCTGCCTGTTCGGCACAGATAGAAAACAACGAAGTGCTTTGCAGGAAAAATGGATGATATATACGAGATCTTCATCACTTCTTTATGTTGTTTCAGTGTGACTTGGTTTGGTTTTATTTCAGTCAGTATCACTAATCTAATGGAGTAATAATGAGACGATAATGGCTTACAGTCAGTTAGTTTAAGCTGAGAGAACGTAAATACAACGCGCTACAATGATTATGTGCAAATTTACGATTTACGTACGAGTTTTTTTGTACATTTCATATGGTGTCGCCTAATAAAAAATAAATATAAAAAGTAATAATAATAATAATATGCTATTCGAGACGACGGATAAGATGCGAAATAGTGGTTTTGAAGCAACAACAGTACAAAGCTATTCTTTCGCATCAGACAGCAAGCAGAGATGAGATGAGCACTTTTTTTTATTCCGTATTTATGTATGGTATGCTCTTATGAAAGTCATATTCATCCTATCCAATCTACTACTGTTGCTGATGTGCTGAGCTGATGCTTTTGTCGTTGTCTCTATCCTGGTTTTGGTTTTATGCGGAGTCAGATTCTATTACTGTCTCTTTTTTTTATTCTCCTGTTGCTGTTTTTTGCCAAGCGTTTTGTTGTTCGCTGAAGTTGCCTCGAGCTCCTCCATTCTCTTTCGTTTGCCACAGAAAAAAAGAGCACACAAACAACAAGCATTTAACTAAAGCGAAGCGCAACAGACATAACCACCAACCAGCAGCAGCAGCAGCAGCACACAGCAGTAGTTCAGTTTCAACATCGTTGTCTGCTTGTCAAGGTTCATCATCAATTGAATAATCAATTGGCCACTTCCGGGTATGAAATACGAAGCGTTCGTTCAAAATACAAAAGCAACCGGAAATGATGCTGACGAGTAACAAATTTTGACTGACTTTTTTGGAGCTGTATAAAATACTTATCATTATTAAATGACAGATTTAATTGAATATTTAATGCTAGAGCTGTTTTATGCCAATTTGGCACATACGACAAATTGTACGATTTATAATGCCATGTACCGTACCGATGTAATATTTCCTATTTTTAATGTTATAAAATGATTGCTTTGCTGTTAAAACTTGCATTCAAATATTTTTGTGGCCACACATCACAAACATCCTTTTATGCATATCATCATCGCATTTATAAATATGTATTATCTGCTTATCAGAGATAGAAGCTGTAACTGATACAAAAAAAAATTGTAAGTCTCAAACCCAGTTACACTGACATCCTCTTTCATCATTACACCGTTCCCTTCTTATCAGCAGTCATAACACCACCCAACCAATAATAACCACTGCTGTTTGTTACAATTCGGGAATTTTTATCTCCTTTTTGGCCTTTTGCAAATAAGATTTTACATATAAATAATACAACCCCGTCCCGTGTAACTTGCATTCAATCAAATCAGACCATATAGTCCACTCTTATTCTTATCTTGTCACTCACCCAGAGAACCACTATCCCTAATTTTGTTTGAAAAATAAAATAAAACCTTTCACACAAAGTCAAATTGAAATTCATGCATAAACAAACATCAAAATTAAATAGATCATCCTATTCATATACTATATGTCATACCGTACATTCTCATTTGATTTAATGTGTCACATTACTCATTTAAAAAATTTAATAATATACCTATATGCATGTAAATGTAACGACAAACAAACCAAAGTAAATTTAAAAAAAATTAAGATTAAGAACGAAATAGGAAGACATGATGCATGCGTTCTTGTCTTGTATGTTAATTTTTTGTTGCTTTTATGATATGATAATGCACATGAATTGTATGCATTTTGTATCTATTGAGTTTAAAAAGGGTTAAAAACAGAAAATGGGCCGAACAAGAAAAAGTATTATTAAAATCATGTTTTTATTAGCATTTCGTTATTTGGTATTGTGTATTTGTACCGTGTACCCTTCTCTTTCCTTCATTGCATATATTATTATTGCATCAACTAATATTTTGTTAAGAACATACGACAAAAAATTCAGGATAAGTTATGCATATGTATAAGAAAATGGAATATATATAGGCATGTTACATACCTATATGGAATAATAACAAAATAGTTTTTAAAATGTGTAAAACTACATTTCTGATCATAATCACAAACCTTTATCGTAAGAATGAACAGTATGTATGAATGCACTATTTTATATATATATGACTCAGAATCTATAAAAAAGGGTAAAGTACTTGATACAACCAAAAAAAAAATGAGCACATTGCATATTGCATGCATACATTCCTCACTGTAACATTGTATTTACAAAAGGACAACACAATATGAACAACACGAGAAGTGGCAACACCTTCCTTCCTGATACGAAATCATTTTTATACATCATCAAATCATCATCATCGCCATCACCATCATCACTCACTCTGCTTTCATTTGGTTCCTTCACAACACAATGGTAGTCATTCAAAAATATTTTGATGTGACTACTCTTCACAATCGCATGTGGGAGAAGAGGGAAGAGAGTGTTCACAATTTTCACTATAAACGTTCTCCTTACAGGAAGATATGGTAGTATGATTGTGGGGACGCTTTTTTTTGCCACCATAATAAGACGTAAGGAAAATGATAGAAACAGGAAATACATAAATAAGACGTCCAGAATTGTATGTATATCATGCAGCAGTAGTCAAATCAAGATAGACTTAATAAGAGAAGTGTACGAGAGTTGGTGTTTGTTGATGTTGTTAATTTTTTTGTGATCTACAACACATAAGCAACGTGGTATATAGTATAGTGCATAGTTGCGTGTCTTCCTCCTTCTTAAAAAAATATATTTTATCATATATATCTTCAAGATAATGATGCGCCCATACCTTTTTGTACACCCATTCTTATAAAGATGCTATATGAAATTGATGTATGCATGTATATGCTTTAGTTGTTGCGCTTACAGCAAGAAAAAAAAGATCTTCCTTCACGCTTCACAACAACCCCATTCCATTCTCATCTCATCATCATAATTCTCGCATGCATGCATGTCTTCTCTGTGCTCATGTAATATTTTAAATAGTGCTTTATGATCAAATTCATCATGATGATCACCATCACATCATGTATTACTATATACGTATCTCTTGTATTGGTAATTTTTTGATTTACACATGTGCAAAAAGTACAGTGAGTGTACTGCGAGTAGTGTACATATAAATATGACTATATGTATAATACATATATAAAAAAGACGGAAACATCATCAATCATGTTTGCACGATCTCATTGCAAAATATATTTAGAATCTGAATGTTCCTATTTATTCCTGCTGCTGCTGCCGTTGCACACACACACACGCTTAGTATTTACCTCTGTTTTGCACGCTGCCGTTAAGCAGGTCACTATAATGTCTATAATAAAAGTGTGTCAATAAAGTAATGGGATGCTATATTTGTATGCAGCACAGCATTCTGTTTAAAAGTTTGTAATATAAAACCCCCAATTCATATAAAAAAAATTAAAGACAAATAATAATTGATTATAAACAGTCACCAACAATGTGGGCATTGGAAAAGCAGACAAGAGGGATACATCGATATACAGCAACCAATGTTTTAATGCTTCTTCTTGACCATAAAAATGTGGCGATGGACTATGATCATTTAATTATACTGGAATAAATGCGTGTATGTTATGATGTTTTTTTAAAATAAATCTTATACTTGTAGGTAGGTATACATTATTATATTGGAAACCCAATCCCGCTTGGTATATTATATCAGATAATAATAATAATAACTATCAGCACATAATATTATGTACATGTACGCACGATGCCAATATTTTCGCTATGCGGGACGGGACTATTCTAATCATCATCATCATCGTCAGTATATCATCGCCAAAATCCACGAGGCTCCTTTGTATTATATTGAATTGGACTGCCAATCTTTATCACTTTAAACATTCGACTATACTTGATCATCAACATCATCATCGCATCTTCACAGTTTGTGTCGTGTATCTAATCTTTTTTCCTTTCTTCCTGGTAGTAAATAACAAATTTAAATGCCATAAAGCATGGCTGCATGCTGACATCGACGCTTTTTGTAAATTAAACTTAAATGCAATTTGTATAGACAGGCATGATATTCACTACTATTTTTTCTAGCAAACTCAAAACTTTTTAGATAAACTTAATGAGTTTCGGTAATACACAGCAGCTATGTATGATTATACTTTGTTTATACACAGATCAAGAATGAAATGAAGATTATCGACATTTACAAGGTAATATAAAGTTTTATTTGCATTGTCTGGTCTTAGAAGAAGATGATTTTAAAATTTATGACAAGCAAAATCTTTTTTTTATTCATGCCATGTGTCCAGTACCTACATGCATAATATTTGAATACAAATTAGCCTTTGGGATTTAATATCCAAATCTTTCAAGATGTTTGTATTGAAGCAAAATCAACCAATCAAATCAATTTAAATTTTTGATAAAAAAACATCTTCTTGAATTGGTCATCTCCAAATAAATCCGGACAAATATATTTTGCTCCCAAGAAAAATTTAAACTATTTGTAAATATGAAACTGGAACGTGAAATATGATGAATGTACCTAAACGGGGTCCAAGGTTCAACAAGATATTAATTATTTCAAGCAAATTATATTTACATAATATTTGTGCAGAATACGATCAGCAAACATAATAACAAATGGTATTTTTAATCCTGGCGCATACTTTTATTATTATATTGTTATTAATTTCCAGGCTTCATTGTCATGTCTGGCTAAATTTTATTGCTATCCATATGTCACAAAAATAATTGATTATATCAATCGTAAACTTTAGGAATTGCTCACGCCAAAAATAGCTGACGTAAATTATTTAGTCTGCGATCTGTTTTAAAACCCCATAAAATATGGGTTAGTCGTTATTTTGATGACTATTGGCTCATTGACATATAATGGGGCAAGATAGTTGTCTGAGACTAAACAAAAAATATAAATATACAGGAAAAGGAAGTCAATCGCGTTCTGGGCAAACAAAACAAAAAGATGCGATTCACGTCATTGATAGCTCATTTGATAGCAAAAAAATAATATTGATATAATATTATTATTATGATTCATCTGCCTTTCCTGCATGAAATGAAAAGTTATTGCTTACGACGGTGGAATAAATTCAAGTTCATGGTCGCAACGCTAACGTTGCAAAATGCATAGTAAAAAACTGCGTAAACCAGTCTCTTGGCGGAAAAATGTGTAATTTTACTTTGTAAAATGTTGCAGCGGATGCTAAATATTAAAATAATATTTATATTCTTGGTATAGCGAGATACGTAATAATATCTTGTTTGTAATTCTTGTATGATGATTATGATGATGGCAAGTAAAGCTGTGCACGAAAACAAAGAAAAAAGGAGAAAAAAATATCGGAAGGAAAAATCATGCTATTTTTATGCCACCTATTTAGCGTATACATGTATAAGATTCTTAAAAGATGTATGCAAAATGGTACAAAACATGTATTATATATAGTTATTATATGTTTTCCATTTAAAACAAAATCAGCACAAAAGCAAAATGCATGACTGTATGAGTAAGCAGGTTTAAAAAAAGTGGGAGTGCATACATACAATTTTTTTTAAAATATATAAAGCAAGCAGTACACAAGCCATAAACAGAATTGGGCTGAATGGTGATAGGCGATTTCCTGCTTAATTAAATGTGAATACCTCAAATTCCATCATGTTTCCTTTTCCCAGCGAAAAGACCTTGGAATGGCACTTCCTGAACAACACGCTAAAGTAGTAGTCGTAGTAGTACGAAACGTCGTCGTAAGTTTTTGTTGCTGCTGCAGCGTATAACTTGAAACTTCTTATAGTAGTAGTACAGACTACAGATATGTATTCAGCTAAGGTAGGTATGTATGAATATTCTCCTTTACGTGTCTGTTTTGTTTCGCTCAAACCACACACAACAAACAAGTAACAGACACAACTTTTTTTTTCACATACACTATTTTTTTTTTAGCCAAAGCGTCTTCTGGGGTTTTCAGTTCTTTGTAGGAATTAGGTGGTATGATGATAATGATAATGATGAGGTGGTAAAGAAGATGGATTCTCCTTATTACTA
>JAHZNC010000690.1:0-18008 GCA_027744095.1 Zhuqinia jingwanae | reverse complement strand
GTAAATATAAAGTGCTACCCATACTTAATTTGAGCATTATGCTTTTTATTCGTTTTATGCTTTTGGGTCGCCCTACTCATGATATTTTTACATTTTAAAAATAGCTCAAGTCCACGCTAGACAAAACAAGCTTGTTTGGCTAAACTGGAATTTATAGAATTGTGTAATAATAGATCATGTAAAAAACTTACAGCTTTTTGAAGATATATCGATGAAATGGAAAAATCCGAAGAATTACTAAACTCCGTGTTTTGTTCGTACTGCAGGTGTGTACGTAGGTTACAAGGGACCCTGACAACGTTCTTTCATTTTCATGATTCTCTTCTCAGCATAGTTTATATATAGAACACACACATAATGGGCTTATTGACTTCAACTTGTAAAGTAATCGATGGCAAACTAAAGAAGGTAGTAATAATAATATATTTTCTTCTTCTTTGTGTTGCAAACAGCATTTAGCAACAGTGGAGATAAAGGCAGGCGTTTACTTAAGTTCCTGTGTCAATTCTCTTCCGTTTTTGCTTGCTTAACTGTGACTCTGTATATGAGCGCACACATACACATATTTACTACAACATCACGGAAGGATGTAAACCTCTTTCACAACTTATTTCATTTTGACGACTTTTCTAAAGTAGTTCTTTTGAAGAAAAAAATCAGGGAGAAGAAAGAAATAATCTACTGTATACTACCCAACAACGCGTATTTTCTGGAAGCGTCGAAATATATATTAAAAAAATACTACAAAAAAACGCGTGTGTACATATGTGTCGTGTGTTTTGTGTACGTACCTACCTATAATATTTAATATATGTATCCCCGCACTATATATTGTACCTACACACTTTTCATGTTTGGGTAATACACAGGCACACGTGATATGCATTTGTGTGCAAGTGTGTGTTTTCTTTCGCTTTTTGAACTAGTTCGCTCGCGCAGTTCACAAAACTATTATAACTAAAATACTACTACTACTTGGAACTCCCTTTTCCCTCCGTTGCTTTTCATCGCTTCAATGATTTTCAATTGAAATTTTCTTTCGACAACAGTAACAAGCCCTACCATGTACACACTTGACTCTCCGTCTCTCTCTCACACACTACATACCTTTACCCACTCAAGTAGATAAAAAATACGTTTATACATCCTAGCTATTAGAAAAAATACGTTCATTTTTTCGTCATACTGCTTACATCTATTAGTACAATACATCAGAAAGAGAGAGAGAGAGAGAAGGATACGTGTATATAAATTGTAGACAGGTACAAAAGAAGACAACTTTGNAATACATCAGAAAGAGAGAGAGAGAGAGAAGGATACGTGTATATAAATTGTAGACAGGTACAAAAGAAGACAACTTTGTTGAGAAAAAGCAAGTACACAGGTATGCTTTCTACTGAAAATATGGCCATGCGCCGAATTACAAATAAAAAAACATTTCTTCAATTTACTCAACAATAAAGGATTTATTTTTTTCGTATTGTATTTTGGTCGTGTACACAACACTTGTGAAAATGCACGTTGTCCGTATATCAAATAATATGTAATATTGTTCGTCTGTCTTGAAGGGAAAAAAGGAAGAAAAAAGCAAAAAAAGGTAGAAAAAGTTTTTCTGACAACTTCCAAAGCAAATTCCTGTTACGAAACTAACTTTGCACATGGCAGTATACTACAAAGAAAATATTATAATATATAAGAAAGTGTACACGAGTACACGTACACTACCTTTATTTCATTTTCTCTTTTCGCGTTGTACAATGTACAAACAGGCAATATGCGCATGCAATTTGTTATTTTTATTCACCCTGTTTAGTAAAACCATCAACAAACTGATTTTTCCTGCCATTTTGTCTTGGACTATACAGATCTTTATTTATTTATTTTGTTTTTTTTCTGTTTACACTTTTTATTCACAAGCTGGGTACAGAAAACGTAGCACAAGAGCATACGGTTCGCAGAAATTTTCTGTCATTTCAGAAGCATCGATTACATGGAAGGATATACATTCCTACATGACCATGACGTAAACATTAATGGGGTCGCAAGGACTATACTAGCGTCAGCGTATTAGTGCATTAATCTGATTAATTCGTTGAATTGGGTACATGTCGAGGGTTGAAACTCTCACAATGAATACAGATTTCCACGAAAAATAAATATCATACGTATACGTTGTTCACTGGCCATGTTCATAATTCCAACGAGTTTGCAGCAATATAATACGTTACGGTGGACGCTGAAACTGATAGAAATAAACAAGTATGGATGATACAATACAATGTAAAGGAAAAGTTTTATGCAGAAACCAATGTGTATACATATGATATATGTATATCTGACCAGTTCTCATTCATTTCGGATTAGTACACGAATTGGGAGGGGAAGTAGTGGTATCACAACCGCCACCGGAAACGGGAGAAAATTTCTCCGAGAAATTAAACGGGAGGACAAAGCATTTGCGAAAATTATGTATGTGAGCCTCCCACGTATAGTTTTTGTCTTTTGTAATAATAATCATCGCCATTACTTTGTTTTATTGAACGCATTGAAATTTGGTGAAAATAAAGAAAATATTTATGTCAATGATGATCAAGATGAGTGCACACACATATGTGTTCAAACATATATAAAAACACATGTAGTATTCATGGGGATAAAATGAATGGAAGAGGTGTGTGTGTGTATGTGTTTGTCTGAAGCATAAAAAAACGCTGTATGCAATGTTACTGAAGTGAATGCTGTTGCCATGATTGCCTCTCCGCTTGGTCGAGTCTGTTCATTCACTAACATTTAATGACAAATCCTATATCCTCCTTTCACGCGTCGTCCTCACTTTTTATAACGATTGTTATTACTATCATTGAATTGGATGTTCATCTGGAGCTTATATGTGTATAAGCATAATATGAGGAAATACAATTATTATCTAACAAAATGTTCGCATTTATGCATGTATGTATACATATACCAATAATAAAATGTCGATTTGGTTGGGTTGGTATGTGATGATGGTGCTGCTGCTGCTGCTGCGATGTTACTACTGTTCAGAAGGGAAAGAAGAAAAGAAAGGACTCGGAAAAGTGAACAAAAATGAAGGAGGAACAGGGATTTCATACCAACTGTTTTGTCCGACGTGATGACAGAAATTCATATTATCCGCCTACATTTCAGTACCATCCCTACCCCCTCTCGATCCCATTACTTCACCCTTTTTTGTCTTGAAATTATTTAGCTTCTTTAATCCACCTTCTTGGTATAAATTGTGTATATGTTTGTAGCTGCATACGGGCAGCAGGTGTATATAAAAGTAATATCTACTATATGACGTGGTGAATATATTTTAATATTATGTTGAACGACACGATTGCTGTGGCACCCAACATTTCTTAGCTATTATTATTATTATTATTGCATATATGAGTTTTATTCCTACATGCATTTTCATCATAATATCCCAAACTTGAGTTTATCTCAAAAAGTCATATTTCAGGAAATAGACAAAAGCAATAGTTATTATTATTATTATGTTATTATTATTTTTAAAGTCGCTAGGGAAAGAGAAAAACAAATTGCAATAACTTATGTACTTTGTATTATCATCCTTCATCACTTCCTCCTTCCTGTTTCCTTACACACTTTCTTATCAAACAAACATTCTATACCAATATATACCTTCACATAATTATTGTATATACTCTCATATTTAACTTTCACCATGAATGCATAACTAAACTATAAGACAATCTATTTTCCTAACAGTAATCCCCATTATAACAATAACAAAGCCATCATTATCAACCCAGGAAACATTTTATACTCTTTGCATTTTCTTTACTTTTACTCACTCCCACACTTCTCATCATAAAATATCTTGTAGATTACAACAGTTGTTGTGAGATGCAATTTAATACAATTATGCAAACATACATATATTATATAAATGATAATCAGGTTTCACAGCGGTGTTTAGATTTCAGATGACGCGCTTGATAACAGCATCGTATTAGTTAGTTGTTCATTCTTATTTTCCGTTTGTTTCTTCCTGCTTAACCGCCTTCTTGATCTTATGCATATTACCTAAATTGCTTTGTCTTCCTATTTTGAACAGAGAAAAACAGTGTAGTAGTAGCAGCAGCACAACAGCTTTACAATAAAATATATGCACACAATTTTAAGAATTCTAGGATTGTTTCTCTTTTGAATACACTCAGCTTTAAATACATATCTAACACCTCTCTATATACCATGTACATATAGTCAGAGATGCCTATATATGACATGGCAATATCTTCATCCGGTCTTGTCACCGAGTGTGTTGTTCTTGTTATATTGCAAGATGAACGGTAGCGTTTCAAGAAGAAAACAACCCGGAAAAGGAGGAGGCGAAAAATCTTTAGGATTCTTTAGTCTTCTCCTTTCCCAAACATAGCATCCCCAAAACAGAGAAACAAACACAAATAAATGCAGTGGTGGCAAAGTAGAGTCGAGTCTTGTTGTGTAATATTGTATGGAGTCGAGTCAATGAATTACTCAAAATGACACCGAAGCAGGCAACAACCATAGATCGCCCATTACGTCTTTTCACCCTTATCTATTTTTCTCGCTCGCTAAACTCTCTAGAGAGACGACACAGATATATATGTAGGCATATACCCTAATATACCTACTTGATTATTCTATATCCATTGTATATATATAAAAGTATTAACTTAATGTACTGTTCACATACATACATGGAGGAGTGAAGTGAATCCAATGAGCCACAACTAACAATGGAAATCTTTATATATATATATTTTAGCTGCTTGCGTCTACACCAAAAACAAATATATGGAAAGAGCCCGCACGTTCCAGTTCCTACTTTTTTTATCATGCCTTTCCCCTCCGACATTCACAAAAAAAAACGAGTGAAAGAGTAAAATAATAATATGTTAGAGAAAGTCTACTTAAATGGGTATGCACACGCCTCCTACGATTATTATTGCTGCTGCTGCATTTATATCACTCTCTGCTCTGTTGCTGCTTCTTTTTTTCTTGGTTGCGTGTGAATTTCCAGCGCCGCATTTTGGTACAAAAGTACTTTTCCTCTTCCTCTATCTTGCTTTTTTTTACTTTATTTGTATACAGCTCACATAAATATATTTTTTTTTAAAGTACGCACTCATCTACCATATAGATGTGCAATGCAAGTGAATGTGTGTAATAATTTGGTTTTGTAGCAGTAAAGTATGCAGTTTTGTAGAAAAAGAGGCGACGGTGGTGGAATGGTGTGGTGATGGTGGTGGCAATGATGGTGGTCGTTTGTGCCACACGCCATGCTTTTTTTATACACTAAAATGTTGGATAGATTGCACAAATCTCTGGTAATTATTATTTTTGTCTATTATTACTTATATATTATTATTATGTTTGTATAAAAGTGTATTATTTTGCCCAGTTGGTATTATGTATGTAATAAAAAGTTGGTAGCATATTTTAATGCAAGCTTATTTCTGATTGCAACGCATGCAGGCACAAACTTTATGATTCTATTTCTCCCTGTATATATTTCAGACTCAATGTCTCCGAATTAGAGACAGGAGAAAGTACCACAATTCTTATTAATTATTACAGCTTTCTCCTGTTATTATTATTATTATTGTTGCTGTTGCTACTGATGATGATGATGTTGGCGGTATGTTGATGGTACTGCAGAGTTGCTTTTTAATGTACTAATTTGCATTTATATAACTTCCGCTTATGGTAAAGCTTCCCTCTCTTTTAGGCTTATTTACTTTGTGTTTGTTTTTCATAATTATCTTTGCACCGATTGTGTGTGTGTGTGTGTGTGTGTGTGTGTACTCATGTGACTGTGAAATGAAAAGTCTTTACAAAGCATTTTTTATAACTTACTATCATAATACCTAACACAAATGCGTACACGTATTTCATGTGTTATTTGATCTTTCAAGTCGGGATCCGAATACACATGCATGTATACAGCATCATTATTGTAAATTATCTAAACATTTTTATATGTACACACACGTACCAGGCAAAATATTTCTACGCCTTTAACAAACGGTTAATATTTTCCAAACTTAATTCGAAAGGTAAAATATTAGGTTTCAAAAAAAAGGTATAAAAAAATTGTGGTTTAAAATGGTAGGATACTATCATGTTGATGTGTGTGTGTCTTAATAAAAACGAATCGTACTGCCAACTCGGCATTCACCCAAAATCTCAGCATTCATTATCTGTTTGAGAGAAGCGCCCCAACCAACCATCATCATGCGTATATATTTTTTCCTTGGAAATGTAAAAGCATCTCGACAGGTAGAACTGTAATGAGAAAATATCCACACGCAAAAATATGTACCCATATACTTTTATTCATTCGCATTAAATTTGTAACGTACTTATATTTCCCAGACATATTTTATTACACGAAATCTGTAGTACTTATTTTGCAAAATAAAATATAATCTCTATCGTCCCTTTCTCAGTAGAATATTAGGTAACATATTATAATACATACCTACAAAAGAGCTCATTTTAAAATCCCGGTTTTTATGAAAAGGGGGGATGAAGTGCATAGTGGCAGTGCCATATCGAATCCCTCTACTTAAGCAACATCAAAAGCGAGCTCTTTGAGTAAGTAGTAAACACAAAAACGCATGGGTACATTAATAAATATATATATAATATACCTAATATAGCACTTGCACATTATTACAAGCAACCCCATTTTTGGCACACACAAAAAAAGCCTATTCATTACCCTTGTTGTATAGTTTGTATTCACAAGGCTCCATTATCCATTTTGAGAGTGTACTTTATTACTCTAGTGTTACGGCTGCTGCTGTTGCTGCTGCTACTGCTACACACACACACACACCGGGGATAATGCCTTTGAGCACCAGCAGCAGCAAAAGATGTAGCAGCAGTATAATAAGTGATGAAAGTGATGATGATGGCAAATGATGGTTGTGGTGGCAGTGTAAAACAAGTAGTGAAAGAACTCGTGCTGAATACATATTATATCTTCTTCTTTTTTTATGAAAAACTACTACTATAATATATTATATTTATTATAGTATTCATTCACTTAACTACTTTCTTCTCACTTTTTGAAAATAATTGTTTTTAGCATGTGCCCATATTATTTTTAAAATATTTTTATGTATATTGATCCCAAATGTACTTGACAGCAGTCCACCGAACTTTCCACACACTTTGAAATAAATGTGTGTATTTTTTTTCTAGCCGCTGTGTGACCCTACAATACAGATTTCAAAGGGCTATATATACTTGTGTATGCATGTTTGCTGATGCTCCTCACACAAAATCACAATGCGAGAGACATACAACAAAAGTAGTTTGCTTTGTTGGTTTTGAGGGAGAGGTCTGTTTTCAGGTCTGAAAATGAGTGAAAAAGAGAAGAATAAAAACAAAGTGTGTGTGTGTGTATGAGAAGGGGGGGGGTGAGTGAGAGAGAGAATACAGTGATATTTCATATAAGAGATTAAACAGTGTTTTGTTCATACGTCAGCAACATTTAAGCATAAATACACAAAGAAGTAGGTATTTGTATGGATGTATATTTGTTGAAGTTGTGCAAAAGTTGCCTATCATCATACTTTACTAACTTTCTCCTTTTGTACAGTTCGTTATCATCATTTCCAGCTAATATAATATTGAGTCTTTTTTTTTGTGAAAAAGTGGCTTTTTGCATTTTACGGCATTACATTAGATACAGATTATTATTTTCCGGAAAATGAATTGTATTAATTTCCGAATTATTATTTATAAATACCTTCCGGTTATATTCCTATTCAAGAGCTTAAATATAAATATTATCTGTACAACTACGCAATAATATTTTATACAATATATTGCATTGCTATATAAAGCATATGAGGAAGCAAAAAAGGCACAAAAATCAAAGGTTTGAAATGAGAGGTTACATAATATACGTGGTTGATACGGGCATTTTTGGTTTTTTCTCTCACAAAATATCTCCACAATAAAAAGAAGGTATATTATTATGTAGCCTACATTTTTATTATTTACTTACTCAACATATTTTTTTTAATTAAGAAGATGAAACATAAAAGGGAGGACGTTTTAATATAAAGTATGTTGTTAAATATTTTGCGACTTAGAAATTTGCACATGTGTGGATTTTGATAGCGAATAGGAAAAATATAAAAACTACTTCAATAAAATAGGCGTTTTATTGTTGTAAATACCTCGTATTAATATTGGTAGAGTGGTTGTAAGTGGCATCAACAAAAGAGGAAACTATACCACTGTGCAAAGTCGTTGTCCTTGTTTTTGCTTTCATGCCAGGAATAGAAAACTCAAAAGCTTTAGCGGTAATACTGGCAGTGATGAAAATGAAATGAGTGGTTTCAGAGTTTTAATGCTAGTAATTCCACGTAAAGAGGATGAAGGAGTATAACAAGGAGTATATTCACAGTTCAAAGCAATCACTAGGCAGACCAGAGAAATGAAAACGGATATTATATGCACTTGAGTAAGATTTCTCTTTAAGCGACTTTTCCAAAATGAGAATATTATTTCAAGAAAATGTTTACAGGAAAATAGGTGCATGAACTCGGTTTTTATACCTACCCACCTACCTACCCATGTAAATATAATAGTATAACATGGGGACCATAGAGACTTAAATATAACTTGCTTGTAAAACGGGCCACAGAGAATAAATAATTGTAATCCTCAACTCCCCTTTCATATTTGTTTACATGCATACATACCCACGTGACTTGGTATTCCTGCTCCTTTATTTTGTTTTATTTATTTTTTAAATATTTTGAAGGAGGAGCTTTTTCAATAATTATTGCAACCAGTAATTTATTTATATGAACAAATTGTTTTAATAAAATCAGGTTTATTTTACTTGAAAGCGTACATTGGTTAAAGAATGGTTTTGTATAACATGAGATTTGAGAAGGTAGTAAGGCATTTCTCTGTGGGCAATACACAAACAGGATACATTTCCAAGTAACCGGAAAAATGATTTTTATTATTGTGAAGATGAAAATATCAGCAATTTTTATTTGTAGCATATGAACTGGGAAGACGACTCCCCATTCCTCATGCGTATGCGAGCTTGTTAAGTCATTCGCTGCGAATGAGAGGGGAAAAAGGAAACAAATAATTACAAAAGTTTTGCGAAACGTTTAATTAATAAGTTACTAGTGAACCACGAAAGATGCTAGTATATAATATTGACATCCGCTATATAAAAGTAAGATGACTATGGTTTTTGGTAGTAAATACTTCACTTTAGCATCTTTTGCGTTTGACAGTAAATTAATAATATTGAGCTCGGCTCTTAGAAAGAGATGTTTACTCGGCGATGAAAATAAGAAAACGGTCAAAGATACTCTCTCTCTCTCTCTCTTACACACACACACACAACTCAACTACCACCTCCATACAAATAAATAGGTACATATATGTACGTAAGTAAAAGGCAAATATTTAATATTTACATCTACACATATGCATGGTAGGCCCATTTTATTGTGCTTGTAGCTATTTGGTCTTATGTCGGTTCATCCAAGCAGCGTTCTCCTCTTTGACGTGCACATGAAATATTTATGGTAGGCCCATTTTATTGTGCTTGTAGCTATTTGGTCTTATGTCGGTTCATCCAAGCAGCGTTCTCCTCTTTGACGTGTACATGAAATATTACGAAACAATTTTTTTTAATACGCGACAAGAATCTCGTTCACTATATAAGAAAAAGAAACTTTAACTGCTGCTACTGCTTCTGGAGTTTGATATTTTATTGTTTTATAGTTTATATATGAAAAAGTATATAGACAATTGGGGTACAAATAAACAAGACATGCACGAAAGTATGAACAAACTAATGTACCAAAAAATATTATTATTATGTTAGAGAATCTCGTCCAATTCAGTGTTTCAGTAGCTAACAAAAAACAATACAAGTTATTATGGATGCGTCACTCCTTCACATGCTTCAATGAGTTTAGTCAACTTATTAAACGGAATAGTTTGGGTGTATATAAGTGTACTAGTTCTACCTCTCTATTCTTTGCTAAGCAAGATATATATTTAGTGAATGAATGAAACGGAAGGGACAACTTTATGGGAATGAAACTTATTATTGTTCTTGAGGCTTTTCCTTGGGGCGGGGAAATCCTTGGTAAACTTTTCTGTCCTGTTTATAGTTATTTCATTGAGAAGTTTAGAAATTGGATCAGAAGCAGACCTTGCCACACACGTGGATAAAGTTGTATTGGCAGTTTCCTTTTCATTTATACTTATTTTGTTTTCTACTAAATTAATATACATTTCATTTGCGTAGATGAAAAAATAAAGTTTTTGTAGTGAATATTATGATAATGACAATAATAATGATAAGCTGGGTTGACCAGAGTATTTTTCTGGCTGTTTTAATGAAACTCGCCGCATGGTATATTGGTTGATATTTGACACTGTTCTAAGAAAACCTTTTTACGCAAAAGTCACTCAATTTAAAATTGTCACCAAAATGTGTCAAGCGCATCATATATTAGCAGTTCGAATGGGCTGACTGCGACTGACTTACAAAATCCCCAAGTTAGGTTTCTCATTTTGCGGTTACATGAGACGCTCACCACAATTGAGAAAAAAAGGAGATATATATCAAGTAAAGTAGCAGAAAACATTTTGTGCTTATGCATGTTTTATACATTATCACGAAATCATTAATTTTGTTGGTGACAGTAAAGTTTGAAATATATGAATATACTTTAAATACATACCAAAATATATTTATTTCCGGGCGTTATTAAGACTGCGTGATTGCTGTGTATTTATGCAAACTATTGACCGAGTTAATTTTGCGAAGAAACCAGACAATAATGGAGAAAAAGAGCATTGTTGGATCTTCATTCAAACAGTTTTTGCTAATTGTACTACTAGTCATCTGTACATCAGACTTGTTCAATGCGCAACCCGTAAGTGAAGTGATTTAATAATAAAGAGTTGTAGACAAACCGACAGAAATTAGAAATGATTTGTCTTTTGCATGAGTGAATGCATTTTTCTTTTGTTCTGCTAGATTCATTTCATGGGACCTACTGCCGCTGAGTATCAGGATGTTGAGGAGGACCCGGAGAGAGAACGTCGGATAGCGTGTTTTTTCACGTGGGTGTTCACAGGAAAATGCTAAAATTGCATGCTCAAACATTTTAAAATATCGGGACGGGATACTAACATTGCCAGTTGAAATTATTTCACTTGCCAAACTACTATAGCTCATACCAAAGCTTGAGCTTATATATATCATCACTGTAAAACAAAAAATGTCAATGTTAAAATTTGAGTAGCGAGAATTATATTTTTGTTCATGATAACGTGTAGTAATATCCATTGTCTTTTCGTTACATGTAGCGACTCATTTCATTACCATCATTTATTTCGTGGACCATTTTGCAAATTATCGAAATGAGACCATCTGTGACTTTTTAAATATTCTCAGATTTCCAGTTCACATCAGTTTATCTATCATTATTATTATATTTGTTATTACATGAAAATGCTGAGCTGGCTCTCTCTTATCAATCTTGAAGCTGTGTTGCTTCTGCTGCTGCTGCTGATGTGGCTTCTAACTTGTAATCGACTGCTATACAGGAAGCATAAGCATACAATATAATATACACGTAAACCTAATCCCATATAAAACATGTATGTTTATACCATTTTGGATTTGATATTCCACATTTTTCTTTTTCAACTCATCACAAAATAGCAACATTATTGAATTCCATCACATAATATCCCTTCATAACTTTTTTGATAACCAAGAAAAGTCATTAAAGTGCCAAAGCCATCAGAAGCAAACATTTTTAGCTGACACTTTTTTTTACTAGTAATCAAACGTCTCTATACTCTGTGCTTATCGTCTCTGCTCCTCTGATTGTAATACTCATGTACATATGTATGTACACTACTAAAACAGCAAAAAAAAACTTCTCGTTTACCTTCATACAAGAAAAATCGCTCAACAAAATCACAATCACACACACACTATCAAACGGCATGTAACACATAATCCATAAATACATATATTGTACAACAAACCCTTCTATCAAAATGGAATGAAAAGGAAGCTTCGTTTTTATACCACTTTTTTTAAACAAAGATAAAAAATACTACGTTGTTTCGTTCTTCTTTTTTTAACGTTAAGCTCGCTTATTACTATTACTACTAGAGTTGCATGTTGTGTGTATATTATGTACTTATTGGAGTATATATGCTGGTGTGCCTCTTTTTTGACATAATCATGCAAAGCACAAGTCAGACTGCAAACTAACCAAGCATCCTTCTTCTCTCATCATCAGCAAAAAATTGTGGTAGGCTACATGCCAGAAAATGATTTCACTTTCCTTGTTGAACACGGAGTTTCCACTTCACCACCATTATGCCAGTCAGTCAGTTTGAGTCTTGTGCCTGCTACAACTACCTACCTAACTAATTTAGTGCACACGCTTTGTATGCATGTGTATTTTTTAGTATGGGTAGATTCACCAAATATTGTTTGTCAGAGTACCTTTTATACTACCATACAAAAGCGTTATTACTATTTTTATTACTTTTATGCCTGAGTATTTCAGTGGCAATTTTCTGTATTTGCACTTGTACACGTGCATTGTGTGTATGATGATGGTGGCGGTGGTGGTGGTGGTGGCGGTAGTAAGTTAGTAGACAGCATCCTGTTTATGCTGCATGTCTAATACTATCAACATCCTCATCACCATCATCATCATTCTAATACACAGACATAGACACACACACAGTTTGGAATTTGAAATTCTCTTTTGTTAATGCATCCGTTCCTTTCAAATGATCATAATAAAAGTTGGTCATGATGATTAGAACTGTGTGAGCTGAACTGACTGACTGAGTGAAAATACATGTGATTTTACAATGAGATCCCTCAGTCCCTCCTCACATCTCTTTCTCTCTCTCTCTCTCTCTCTCGCACTCTTTCCGTCTCATTTATTCAGCTGCCATCCGCATTTCATATAATATATAGTATAACGTGTATGTAGAACCTTATTATTGCTCCCTAACATTTTGTTTTTTTTGCTTTGCTTAATACCATGCAAAATTTAGAGTTTAGAGAGGGCATCATAGTCATAATCATCATCATCATCATCAGAGAAGCAGAAGGAAGACAAAACCAGAAGCATAAAGTACAACCCAAATACAATACTAATAATCATAACGATAATAATAATACGTTCAACTTTGATTTTTGGTTTGGATCTTTCCAATGTACCACACTAACCGCACCCTTTCATGTGCATGTTTATGTCAGCTCGATAAATTTGCGTCGTTGGATAATTATACAAACTCAAAATATTATGCACAGAATAAAGCCAGTGTGCGGGAGAGAAAGAAACATGTGATGTTTTCACTTTTCTATTAATAATGTGTAGCTTAATCAAGAAAACCAAATCCAGAGATTTGAGGTACAATATTTATGTCTACCTTTATTTTTTATGTAGCAAACATGTTACACACAGCTTTACACAAACCACCCTTTGAAAAGAGATTTAGTCGCTTATTGTCAGTTTGTTGTGATGTGTTGAACAAACATAAACGTGGAATTAAACCTGTCAAACATTAATAATAATAATATGAACTATTTATACGTACAATACGTAGCTACAGAGAAAATCAGACAAAGTAGTTTTACTTCAGTTGGTCAAAAGTAGTGAGCAAAGTAATAACAACAACAACAACAACAATGATGATGATGATATGATGGTGTCTGCTTTCAATGTGGAAAATAGTGCACAAAATGTGGAGGAAACCTTTGAAGTTGTATTTATGTATTTCAACAACATTGCAAAGCGATCTCTTTCTTAAGAACTTGGATGAAAATCCATCCATATTCTATACTTCTTTCTCTCTTCTCATATTCCTTTTTAATCTTCTCTACAAAGTGCAATGAGCTGTAATATCCTGTACAAAAACACTATTTTCATTGGTACGTGACGAGCTATGAGTTGTGTGTGAGGAACACAACAATATAATAGGGTTACACTTAAATAACTACCACATATGACAGCATTGTCGTCACCTGTCTGTAAGATCACACTTTCTGGACATTTCCCCGAAAATTGGGAACTCTTGCGGTGGCACTAGTTGTTTTAAGTCTCCGCGAGAGAAAGCTGTGTGTGATGATGATGATGATGATGATGATGATGATGATGACGAAAACTAAACACTGTCAATATTCAATTTCACCATTTCACCATATGCCGTCTGCATGATGTGCTACTTTTGTGTTGTTATTGTTGTGATGTTGGTAGGTAGTTAGATGAGGATATAGTGTAAGCATTCACGGTATCATTTGTAACCAAACAAGTGATAACATCATTATTCATCAGATGAAACTTTGATGTCACCGTCTTTCTCATGTATACAATATGTATAAAGTTAAAAGACGATGATGATGTCAAACGTTTGATATACAACATCATCATCATCATCACAACAGAAAATAAATTGTACTCTTGTGAGGTTTCACAAAATAATGTGTGAGGTTTCACTTTTGATGAGAAAAAGAAGAAAAAAGATCGTTCGCTTTTCGGCAAAGTTTATTTTTTTCTCAGAGTAAAGAAACCAACGCAATGAAAAGAATTATTGGTGGTTCACTCACTTCTTTGGTAGTTCTTTGGTCCCTAGTCTCAATTCATCTGCTTTCGTTTATATAATGCAACACACACACACACACAATTTGTAAGAAGAATGATCCGTATATGTGATATGTACATGACGGGAACAATAATAATACACTTTTAATGTGCATTATATGTAGTAGTAGTAGTAGTAGTAATACAGATGCATGCAATGTGTTTGTATGTACTACTACTTTGTATATTATTATTTACTTTTCTCGTTGCTCAGTAGAAAGTAAAGAAGAAGAAGAGGAGGAAGCATCTCAGGGGGCTCCGCGAAAAGAGGAAATGTACTGACACACAAGTCGTATGATTGAGTGAGTAAACATTTTCTGTGCAAACACCTGTCATCTCACCTACTTAAGTCCTGACAATTCAATTTATGTTTTGTGGGCTCAAAGGAATTGATATGTTTGCTAGCTGCGTGAGTCGTCCCACTACCACCACCACCGCCGCTTTTTTGCTTCAACTAGGAAACAGCACTCCCCCTCCACCACAACTACTTATTCTCGTTTCAATTTATATGCATTTATAAGAAGGAGAGAAAAAAGAAAGTTGTATGTACACTTTTTCACATAATCAACATATCACACGTGTGGGTATATACATTATATGTCTACATACACATGCATTGTTATCAGCAGCATTTATACTTGCTGCCATGCACACTTCTCTTCACAACAATTTTTTTTCTTCTAAAACAGGAAAACTGAAATTGCTTCAGAAGTAAACAAATCGAGTTTCTCTTGTTGTATTACCGGTTGTGCCTGTGCATTTATACGAAGTATAGTATGCATGTATGTAGGTGTTTGTTGGGCAATAAACCAAGGGTTATTTTTTCAATGATTCCTTTGGAAGTTGTGTGGCATCCCAACAAACTCGAATAAATACGAAAGGATTATTGGAATCAATTGTATATTATGGAGTACTTTTTCCATCAGCAAATAATAGTCTGTGTCTCTCATTGTGTAACCTTGTATATCCTTTCTAAGGTAAAATAAATGTTGGATCTGCTTATTTTCTCGTAAAATAAGCTATGATAATATGTAACATATGTGCATATTATACATACATACATCGATATGTTGTTGTGCGTTTGCATATTTGAAAATATATCCTTATTACCTAATATGTATTTGACTTTGACTCGCACAAGGTCGGGCTTGTTGTTACGCTCACATGCAATGATATGGTAGCTATCCTGAAAAGAGAAAACTACATGTACTATGGGGAGACTTGGATATTGAAGTCTTACTTTATTACTATAATCTCTAGATAGATAGATTTTAGCACAGAAAGTATTGCCAATGTCCTTTCCATTTATAATACCAATTCTATTCATGCAATGCTCATAGGTAAACAGTTATTAGGTATGCAAGTTTGTGTCTTGGAAATAGTAGTTTATAACTTTAGACATTTTTGGAACAGCACACAGCCCAAACAATGTAAATACCTATTAATTTTGTGAGTTTTAAATGCATTTCTAAACCGTTCATATTTTTTATTAGACAATTTTACTACTACTTTAAGTAAAGGTGGTGTCGGAAAACTGTCAGTTGTGTAGTATTATAGGATAAGACTAAATAGTTCTACCGTCATTTTAAAAAGCTACAAAAATTAGTTAAGTTATCAAAAAATACGCCCAGTTTAGCCCAACAAAAACCGACTTCTTTACTTAACATTGTTTAGGCACACATATGTACATTCAGGCAATATGTGTAAATGCATCTCAAACAAAGGAGACAAGTGTACAGTAACTTGGAATATGCAACATTTTTTATCGACTGTTGAAAGTCTAAACTGACTTGTTCAGTTTCAGTTTATTATATTGGAGAAAGTTATCTGTGTGTGTGTGTGATTTTTCCAGATGCGACGGGGAATACACAGTCAACAACATTGATTTTGACAATCAGCACTAAAATTCACATTAGTCCAACCACAAAACGAACAAGATCCAATCCAATAAAATGATTAAACCTCATTGTGTCATGATGACTACTGTCATCACCATCATTGCAAGTTTTGTTTGCGTTCTCAACTACACGCTCTTCCGGTTACAGTTTCCTTATTACTTTCACCATCAACCATCATTACAACTGCAACCAGAGAACGTTTGACTGATAGTTGTTTTTGTTCTTGAGAACGAGGATGCTCTTCTGCTATACTGATGATAATGATGAAAAGTACACATTACTTTTTCAAACTATTACACACACGAACCTTAACTTTGTATTGGTTTACACTGCTTTCAATCCCATTAATGGATTTACTACTAATAAACCGCATGCTTTATAAAATGTCCTTATAAACCCATAAGTGACTAGTCGCTTTCTCTCGCAAGTTTGGCAATCAACCAACTACATACACAGACATGAGCTAATATGTCATGTCGGATATTATTATTGCTAGTAAAAAGATGAGTAAAAAACTCTCCATTAGTTCATTGCAATTTATAAACAAATCCCTACTGCTACACTGCTGCTTGTAGAACACATTTTTTCAAATACAAAATCTCTTTTTGATTTTTTTTGTGAGAATTTTTTTTTCCATCCACGAAAAATATCTGTATCGAAAAGAGACATAGATGTCGTGTATGTTTGTTGTAGTTGTTACATCCAGTCATCATTATAGTCACTGGTGGTGAGCACACCGCATTTTAATGGTAATGGCATTCCAGTCGTAATCTCGATTAAGTTCATTAAACACAGGGAAAGTACACCATCAAATTAATGGGAATTTCCGTGATTTTACAAACAACCGGTAGAATAAGGACATACATATACCACCTTATTATTATTACTCTCCACAACTTACAAACTTGAATGATTCAAAATGAATATATATACTTACGTTCCACTTCCTTTTCTCCGGTTTTTTTTACTATGCTACACCACAATCCAATTTTTGTTGTTCCCCCCAACTCTCGTACTCTAATACTCTGAAATGAAGTACTATCGTTTTGTTGTGGGACACACGGGAATTGATGCTGCTGTAAAAAGGAATAGAGATGGGCTGTCTTTTTTTACCCTCTCCGGTGCCAAGTAGCACGAAGAATTACAACCGAGACTTTTTTTCTCTTTTTATATATAATATATTTTGTACCTATGTAGGTACATATATACATACAATTCAATGCGAAATATCGTTTTTAGCCATATATTTCCAAAAAAAATTGTGCTAGTAGAATATAGACTGCGACTGCTGTAGTAGTAGATCTTCCAAAAGTGCTCATTCGATGTGCCTTATCCCGCCCAATTCATCATCGTATAAGATGTTCTTACTACTGCATATACAACA
>JAHZNC010000689.1:0-19378 GCA_027744095.1 Zhuqinia jingwanae | reverse complement strand
AAAATAAAAAGGGAACTGGGGGAGTTTGGGTGGTGGGAGATGGTGGAAAATAAGAATAGTGTGACGGGATTGGGATATGATTTTGTGGAAAAGCTGAAAGGTACAAAAAATATGGTTTTCTTAAATTTTATACAAAAAAAATGAGATTTAAAACTTTTGTATCACTTTTGTTACAGTTTTACGTGATGAATTGCCCCCTCCACCAAAGGGCAAGGGAGGCGGGCTTCAGGATGAAAATTCCACTGCAAGTAACGTTGGCGGGACAGCAGAACCAATAGCTGAACCAACAACCGCTGCTAATAATATCCCTGCTGACGAAATGGGTGGTGACAGTGACATATCATTTTTGCTCTCATGGTCAATGCCAACAGCAGTTGTGATTTGTATATTCACAGTTGTTGCTTTTGTAATTGTGTGGAAAAGGATGAAAAATCCAAGAGAACTCACAAAAGAGGAAGTAAAAGAGTTTACAGATGGGAACGGTAGAAAAGACTTTTTGGGGGAGGAGGTTTACATTAACTCAAAGTATAATTCTGAGGAGTATGAGGTACCTTTGAGTGACATTGCATTTGGTAAGTATTCTGACTGTGAACATGAAAATATGAAATAAAAAGAACATATGTCATGGCCCATGGCAAAATACAATATTCTGCAATTAATTTAATTTTCAGATTCCGTCATTGGTTCCGGTAAATTTGGTATAGTCTACAAGGCCACAATAGCAAATAATACGGTTGCTGTAAAAGCCCCGAAAAAGATGTGCACAAAACAATATTACAAGTCAATGTTGATGGAAGTGAAAATTCACTCTAGTATTGAAAGCCATGAAAATGTGCTAAAGTTTATTGGAGCAAATACAAAGGATATAAAGAATGGTAAAATATTTAATTATAAAACCTTTTAAACTTAATTTATAAGATAACAGTCGTTTGATATGTTTGAGTTTGCCCATGACTCTGTTTTATACCATACGACAGGCAAAGTTTTCCTGGTTACCGAATTTTGTGAAAATGGCACCCTATACGCATACCTACGAACCCTACGCTACAATCTTGAGGCTACCGAGGACGAAAACGCCAAAAAGCTGGATGACATTTACGATCTGTACAAGTTTGCATACGAAATCGCTTCAGGAATGCACTTCATCTCTGAAAAGGACATAATTCATGGAGACCTTTCCACCAAAGGCGTTCTCTTGGATGGATATAATAACTGCAAAATTAGCGATTTCGGGTTATCTCGAAAACTGGATGACAATGGAGAATACTTGAAGAGAACAGATGAGAGTTTTCCTTGGCGCTGGATAGCTGTAGAAACTTTAAAGCATAAAATTGTGACGACTAGATCTGACATTTGGAGCTATGGTGTCACCTTATGGGAAATTTTTAGTTTGGGAAGGATTCCATACAAAACTCATGTGCAAGAGGGATTCTTGCAGAAATTGGAAAAAGGGCTAAGGTTAAAAAGGCCAAAGTATGCCACCCAGAATGTGTAAGTGACAATGATGATATCATAAAGGAGATTTAAAAAAAAATATTCCTATTATTATTCCATTTCTCTCATTCATGTTGTAAAAAACTATTAATAAAAAAAAAAATATTTTTCGTGCAGCTACGATAATATGATGCTATGCTGGAGCAAAGATCCCACAGATCGACCCCAGTTCCAAAAGCAAAGTGAATATTTCCTTTTGCTAATGAGAGAAGAGTATGACTTGACGGACCGCAAGAACAAAACAAGTAATGACGGATGATGATGACTTGCAGAAATTGGAAAAAGGGCTAAGGTTAAAAAGGCCAAAGTATGCCACCCAGAATGTGTAAGTGACAATGATGATATCATAAAGGAGATTTAAAAAAAATTATTCCTATTATTATTCCATTTCGCTCATTCATGTTGTAAAAAACTAAATTATTTTTCGTGCAGCTACGATAATATGATGCTATGCTGGAGCAAAGATCCCACAGATCGACCACAGTTCCAAAAGCAAAGTGAATATTTCCTTTTGCTAATGAGAGAAGAGTATGACTTGACGGACCGCAAGAACAAAACAAGTAATGACGGATGATGATGTACTGTCATTCCAAAATTAGTGTAGTGCTTGTAATGAATTTTTTATTGTAAAGTATGCTCAATCAAAATACATGAAAATTTAACCAACGTAATTCTGTTCCAGTATAATTAACGTAGGTATAAATTAAAAACGCATATTTTTCGGGTAATGTCTGTTAGTTTGGATAAAATAAATGTATTCTAAGTAATAAAGCGTCATTAAATACATACCTACCTACATACGTACATAAATTTAAATAGGGAGAAATCGTTTTTAATATACTTATTGATTATTATTATATTATTGAATTGAATTTGTAGATAATAAAAAGCCTTCATATCCATACATAGAATAGCAAGCAGCTTATTATTTACAAGACTAAAATCCTATGTTATATTAATGTGTTACCGAAATAATAATTTTTATTTTGTAGATTTAAATTACATTGATAACCAAAAGTGTGTAGTAGCAATCTAACACCATTATTGTACCGCTTCGTTTGTTGTAGTTATGAAGCCAAGAAAGAAAACATTGTCTTCTTAAACATCAATTTCATTTCACTTTTGTGCGTAAAAAGGGAGTGAGCACAAAATATAGCTACTTGCCTAACTACACGCAATTCCATTAAAAGAGTTCATACTATCAACACTCAATCTATATTTATCATGTCGTATATATTTTAACGAAAATTCACTAATAGCAATTTTAAGAAAAGTCATAGAAATTTTTTTTATATTGAACTGAAATACGAAAGTTGTCTTGATAAAAATAGTTTTTTATTAACAAATTATTTCTCATTTAACCCCTAAAACGTTTGAGTATATATATTATGAAGTTAAATTCTTTTGAAGTGCATATTCAATGCTTCCTGGGGCTGCACTTACTTCTTCTAAGGCAACTGTCAACCGGGAGTAAACTCAACGACAATGTAACGTTGGGAACGCTATGTAGCTGATACTCTTCCAAATATAATTGAAGCATATAGTAATTATTATTGTGAGCTGGCTTTATTTTTTATTGGAAACGGGGAAGGAATCATGGATCCTGCATTTATACAATCAGAATTACACCAGCCAAATTACTACTACAAAGCTACAAGAGAGGATCATTTTATAAATTGCTCATTTATCACGAGTGCGTCAAAAAATCTTGGGAAACATTTGTCATCCTGTCAAATAAAAATCATAGTAATTCATCCTACAACCAATTTAGACAGGTTGTCAAGTAAAAGCAAGTGTCGATATATTTTGAGCCATTTATATGTTTTTTATTTCGCCCACCAAAAATTCTGTATTGGCAGTAATGGAAAAGTGGAATGTGCTCAACAGAACTGCATGTAAATTTGGAATGTTCCAAGAAAATACTCAATTAATCAAGCTAGTGGAACCTCCTTATTATTACATTGGATCTTTTCTTGAGTCAAATAGTTTTCCAATTTGTTTTCAAAGAAACCTTTTAGCTGGTAGAACGTTAAAAGTAGTTTACAAGCGGCTTCCACCAAAAATATTCAACAAAAATATTAGTGACCCAAGCAATGTGGATGGCGCAAATGCAAAGCTTTTATTTGAGGTTTCTAGACAAGCTAACGTGACATTTGTTTTCACTGATCAAACTGAAACTCCCGGATACGGCGCTTTACAATCAGACGGTACGTGGACGGGACTAATGGCAGAAATTATTGCGAACAGGGCGGACATTTCGACAGACATAATACCCAAAGTGGATCGTTCACCGTATGTCACGTTTAGCACTTGGGCGTTGGCAGATTCCGTCGTGTTTTGCGTAAAAATTCCTGCATCGGTTTCGCAAACGCATGCAATGCTGCAATTGTTAAATATTGAAATAAGCATAATAACTAGTTTAATTTTTGCAGTTCTAGCATTTTTCTCCAAGCTAACCGACATTAATAAATCCTTTATCAAAGTGATTGAAGATTATTTTGCCATATTTTTGGAACAACCCCGGCAAGCGCCAAAGAAAGTATCGTCCCAGTTTACTATACTTCTTTGGATATTGTTCGGGTTCATGATTGGAATGTTTTACAAATCCAACTTGGTGGCTCACATGGCGTTTGTATCAAACCCAAAATTACCTCAGTCGTTTGTGGAGTTGCAAAACTGGATGCCCGCGTATGAACCAGTGAATATACATAGCATAGGAGGATCCGAGCACACTTACTTTCTTCAGTCTGATAACAATGCATTGCGAGATTTGGGGACAAGAATGAATATTATACCGCAAAACGTGACAGCTTGTTTAGAATCTGTCGTCACAAAAACACACGCAGCTTGTGTAGGATGGCTTTCCGGAATTGATTTTGAAATTTTATCAAAGGAAAATAGAGTTTCTGAAAAAAGTCAGAACTACAAGTCCCTCTATGTAAGCCGGACCATATCAGAGGCAACATATTTTATAGGTCTAGGTCTTCCGAAAGGGTCGATTTTTGTGGAAAATATAAACTCTTATGTGGGTCGGGCCAAAGCCGCATATCTACTTGAAACCTGGTTTTCGAGTTACCTAAGTCCGCCTACATCTCCAAGAACTAATTTCCAAAACTGGTGTTCCTTAACAATGACAGACCTTAAACTAGTTTTTAAAGCAATTTGGATTGCACTTTTGATCTCGGCATCTACATTTATTTTAGAAATTTGTAGATACCATTGTGCACATATTAAAAACTCCCTTGATCGTGTTGCATGTAAAAAAATTGATTGATTGAACTACAATGTGTCGTTAGTTACAATCCGCCAGGTGTTTCTTAAATTCACGCGTGAATCAGAAATTTATAGTTAAGCTGTATTGTTTTGTCTTGTGATTTATTAAAAAGTACGTATTTTAAGTTTATTGTCATTGTTGGAGATCAATCTCGTCTAACAAATTCCATTAAATTTGAGATAATGACCTCACAGATAAAGATACATTTAAGCTTGCCCTCATTTGTTGGTGGGGGAATGGGGAATAAAAATGCACCCATACGCACAAAAGTTTTTATTCATGAATATAATTGGGCGATACACTAAATAAATTCATTATGTGCCATGTAGATAGCAGAAGACACACGTGTCACAATCAATACTATAATCTACTACAATTATAATGCTGGAAAGTTCTAAAAATCGTTATTCCCTGAGCAATCACTAAGTTAGCTAAATTGGAGTGGAATACTTTACCTATTTCGTATTTATAAGGTAAGCACGCCATCATTCTATCCAAAACCTTTATGGCTCTTATTTTATAATCGTTAAAAAATAACATTGACATTTATCATCATTTAAAATCAGCAAGTAATAAAATTAAATGAACCATAAAATAAATAACCAATTCAACAAAATTGCCCCTTGCACTCACAAATTCAATTTTAATGGGCTCGTATTGACAGTATTCCACTATAAGTTTATTTTTGCTACATGGTTCCTTTTTCAGAAGTTTTGGTACAAAAAATGACTATAATAAAATATGGTCGATTTGAAATTGTTGTTAGATGACAAAAATGGGATTTGAGAAGAATGGAATCAATTATGTGTACTTAAAGGTACTCCATCATTTTTCCCACATATTATGCATTTTGGTCATTTCGGGCATAGTTATGGTATTATAATTTATGGAAGTGCTCAGATAATCATCAGTTGAAATTGGGGTGATTGCAAAGTAATATTAATTTTGTCTTGTTGGGCTTTCTTGGTGCGATTTGAAATTAGATTTAATCTCCGCAAAAGCAGAATTTATTGTCGGAATTGTTTCCACGATGTTAGGTTAAAATTCTGTTATTTAACAATATGTTATTAATTTCTAATTTGTTTGATTAATATTTTTTAATACAAAATACAAGTATATGAAGCAATATAAATAATAAGCATTTATTTAAACTCCATTCGAGGATGATATTAAAATAATTTTATTTAAAGTGTTTAATATTTTAAAACTACCACATCGTCAATTCCAAATTACCCACCGTTGACTGGGATGAATCACCAATTCCAACTCCCATCCTTCTCCTTTTCTGTGACCATCCAAGATGATTCGTGGCCACATTGCAGAACCAACAGCCCAAACTACACCAAATCTCCTTGGCAAGAAGACTTAAAAATGGTGAAAAATCTCGACAAGTGGACTGCACCCACACGCGAACAATTATAAAGGCAAGCATAGAAACACATGTGGTGAAAGGGTATACTACGCAAAGAATACGATTTTGGGTACAAATTCCGCACAGCATTATGATACTCCCGATAAGGTATACCACGTGGAATAATAAATCCAGTAGACTTCCAATTCGGAACATGTCGTGGTCCTTGGAATAACAATACCATGCCTCTGTTATAATTTACAAGAACACTTTTAAATCACACAAATAAATCGTCATTGAATTCATTTATTTGTTATTTTTTATACTTATAATTATTATCAATAAATTACCAGCAAACTGAGATCCAAAATTCCACACTGCCTCCGGAAAATCAAATATATTTGCCACACAAACTGAAAAGAGAAACACTAGAGATGCTAATGACACATCAATTACAAACCAAATTTTGGAGTTGCGATACACATTTCCCAGAAAAAATTCTTGGAGAAAATGGCAACAGCAATACACACGGGCATCGTAACAAGCTATCATGATGGCATACTGATATTTTTACATAAAAACGATTGTGTTGTAAACTAACACAAATAAAAAGTACTAAAAAATAACAAGCAGAAAACAATGCCTTATATCATGTCGTCGTGTGGTTAAGAGTGTACTTGCGTGATAAAATAAATTATTATGCATAATGTATATGGTACAAAAATATGGTGTCATGTTCAAGTTTTTCTTCAAGTCTCTGTGGCACAATTTTTATTCAATACGCCTGTAGTACAACAATATCGATTTCATTGATTAGTTGTGACCTTGAAGCAACGTTTGAATTCTACAGGATAAGATGGGCTGCAAAAATGTGGCGTGCAAATTCGTTAACAGAAAAGAATCGATGATGATGATGATAAGTTTTCCCCTGCATACTTCATTCTAACCTGTGGCATGGTTCAGCAAAATATTACAAAATTATGTCGTGTGTAGGAAAGTGGATAAACAAATCTAAAAGTATGAAAATACTTTAAACTGGAGAAAAGAAGAGGATACGTATTCGTATTTTATTTTATATTTTATTACAATTATTATACATGCGATGTGAAAAATATCTTTACAAAAAATACACTTAAAACACAATGAATAAAACCAAGACGGAATAATTTTGATGACATGACAGCTTAAAAAGTGTGTAATAATAATAATAATATTCTTGTGAAATAATTAGAGATATCTGGCGAGCTACTGTGTACAATTGTTTAAAAAACATTATTTAGACATTTCCACACTGCCATTGTTTCATGCATAATATCAAGTTTTAAGACAGATTTATTTTACCTTACTTCCCTCTATTTGCAAGCTTACTTACTTTAAGCGTATGACACTACACTTTGGCAAAAATTGACTAGAAGTTTTAACAAATCATATGTAAACGAGTGATTCATGAATATAATAGTAATGAGAAGTTAAGTCTAATTCAAAATGTGACATTCAAATCCTATTTAGTTCTTAATTATAATTAAATCAATAGAAATATTAATTCATTCATCGTCAGTCCACACAGCATCGTGTTTGGATTTTACTGCATGTTAGTTTAGTGCATGGTGGACGATAAGAAGTTTGGGCCATTGGCATACTGTCGTCTCCGTGCGTAAAATCTACATCTACGTAATAAACGGGATATTCTGATTATGATCATCTTACGTTTTAGACACGGGTAAGTTTCCTCGAGACCAGAGATGATGTTTCGTGTGCAAGCAAACAAATGTTATGAATACTGCCAATGGTGGTAACACACTTAGCACAATCCAGTACCATTCGTAGGCAGAAGAGCTCAATGAGCATGCAATCACTTCGACTACCTAGAATGGAGTAATTAATTACAGCTTTTCAGTAAATGCACAGGTTCGCATGCAGATCAAAACATTTTGAGGTTTCCATATTACATATACCCATATGACTACCATGATGAGAAACAGCTTGACGAACAATCTGTAACTGCAAGATGGAAGGAAACCGAATCAATTTTTCTGCACATAATATTACTAATGAGATCACGCACAGCTCATTGTTTCACTTACAATGTTCTATCGATTGATACATTGCATGCAATTGCTTTCAGAAATTATTTTATTTTAGTATCTTTTGTCACTTGTCAGTAAACTGCCACACGCCAAAATTATTATAAAGCTAATAGTGCAGTATCACTTTGCAGTATCATATGTGTCATACATATTTTAACAACCTATTTTACTCGTCAGGATTCAGGATATCTGGGTGAACAACAAATAAGCACCATATATTTTTACCCTGATTTACGATCCGTGGGTCTTATTTCTGAATCTTCTTCTTCAAGCAATTCGATCGTACCACGATGGATATTGCCATTACACGACATTACATTGAAAAGCTAGTGGACTGAATCGGTGTAGCCCGTTTTAGCAGTGTATATTAATTAAACAATTTTACCTCTTTTCCCATCCGTAGACACTCATTTTTGTTTCTCATACTCATAAACAGCCTTGTAAAAAACCACGTGTCATTATTAACTAGCAAAATTGCAATTCGTGAAAAAATGTTTTGAATGCCCCTTCCTTCCATATATATGCATTCGGAGAATCACCTCGTTCATTGTTGGCAAATACTGAATAGGCACATGTATGTATTTATGTATTTGCGTGGTATTTTTCTATTCTTCCTTTGATTAGAGAATTATATACTTACTCGCGCAGCCATTTGAAATAAATTTACTGCTTTATATGCATTTATTTTAGCAATAATAAGTCATTCAAACAAACGGTTTGACGAAACATTCAGACATTTGGCATGGGAGATCAAGGGGTGCATCTATGAAAGGTTGTCGGGAGTCTCCATGCTATATTTGTATTTGTGCTCAAACAACAACTATTTGACAAAAACTACCTGTTACGTTTGGTATCGGTCAGTCAGTCAGTCACTTAGGTACGGCAATTTTTGTAGCAGAGAGTTACAGACAGATGGGCGTTAATAAATAACTGGAGGATTTTATAAACGCATCAGAATTTGGGCTTCAACCATTGTAGGTAAAACTATGGGTAACTTTTAATCGTTTTGCAATCAGTCCCAAATTTCAATTTATCTAACATGTACAAATAAAATTATACTAGAAGATCATGCTCATGTTGCATGTCTTACTCCTGTGCCTGTCATCTATCTTGATGATATAGCTGCACCAATTATGACTTAAATGGTATGTGTGGACTTTCCAAGTAGAGGATAGTTGTTGCTCATTTTCACGAAAGATGAAATTTTATTATAATTTAAATAACAACAATAACATAAATATCTTATTCTACTATAATATTTTAAATGAGCCCATTATCGTTGCAATCAAACAGTGAAGCGTTTTAATTTAAATACCTACCTGTAAAACGGCACAGGGTATGGATAGTTATGCATACCCATTCATCTATGGAAAAACGGTACTTGTTATAACTTTGCTGTGTGCCATAATATACCTTCTCACGTTTCTCCTTATTTATCGTTGGCAATGAGCTGAACAATTTTATTAGAAATTAAATGTGCAATTAATGCTTATTTTTCCAACTTAATCCCGTATGAAATTGTAAAAACTCATCGGATGTTCTTTGAAAGAATGAATAAACTTGAATGTGGATGAACTTCAAACCACCAGAATTTTCCATCATTACTAAAACAAAGCAATTACCTGTCAAGAACACAACATCGCTGTTGAAATGTTTATTATGCATTAAAAAACTACCTGTGAGATTCAAATGAAAGCGTAGAGCCAGACAGTTTAATTGGGTTATTAAGATATATTACGTTTGGAGTTTAAAACATATTTTGTAACTAAAATGATTTTTTTCCGAACGTTGTGAAAGAAAAATTATGAAATATTATAATTCACTGCTGCTGCTGGTGGTGGATGAATACTTTTCTAACTCATCTATTAAAATGGTAGATTGAATTAAAAATTTAAAAACGAGTGGTCCGCTGTGTGCTTCCAGCAGTTCCAAAATGGTTAACAACGAAACTACATCTTTTGTTGTTACAACACACGAATTTTGAATTACAAAATGGGTACATCTGCGCTAGTAGAGGCATCGGTCACCACCGACAGTAGTCCTCCAAGTGTAACACATAATAAGAAAGGCACAAGTGAACAATTTCAGCACACATTTTTGGCCATAATGGAAGATATTTTTAAAAGGGAAAATGGTAACAGGGACAGTGAAGGAGAAGAATTTAAAGGTGACATGGAGGAAACCTGGCAACGGCTCAAGGCTGTGATGCTGTACACTGTGCCCCATGGAAAGCAACTTAGGTACAGATTAAATTCATGACCTTAAAAAATATTCTTTGTTTTGTTTTATTGATACTTTGCATATTATTATTACTCATTTCATGCAGAGGACAACTGGTTCTAGTGGCGTACAAGGAACTAGTTAGGTCTGCCCCGGAGGAAATGATAGAGTTAGCACGGGTTTTGGGATGGTGCGTAGAAATTGTAAGAAAGCTTATTAAAATAACGTTGGGGATGATTTAAAACAGAAAGAAATTGTTTTTTATTGAGATTTATCTCTGTAGCTACAAGCGTCCTTTCTTGTCGCTGACGATATAATGGACAACGGCCAACTCCGCCGAGGTCAACCTTGCTGGCACCGTGTCAATAACAAAGGCGTTTCAGCCTTAAGTGATGTCTACTTCTTGGAACACGTCGCCTACCAAATTCTTCACAAATATTTCAAAAATCTATCTTGCTACCCAGACCTGTTAGACCTTTGCTTGGGTATCACATTCAAAACCATCAGAGGTCAAAGTCTAGACATGCGAACATCCCTGAGTATAGGAAACCGACGCGATTTTGAAGACTACAATGTCTCCCAATACAACACAATTGTAACCTACAAAACCAGCTATTACACTTGTTATTTACCTGTTGCTCTCGCCATGAGCTTGGCTGGAATACCCAAGAAAACCATGAGTGGAACTGCTGGCTATCCTGGAAAATTGTTATGGGATAATGTAGAAAGGGTTACCAAGGAGATTTGTGAGAAAAATGAGTTTGAAAATCAGTATAAAGTGTTGAAGGACAATTATGGAAGTGAGGAAGCTGATAGAGTGATCAAAGTAAAGAAACTGTATAGGGAGTTGCTTCTCCCACAAAAGTTTCAGCGGTATCAGGAGCAACATTGCAGAAATATTGTTGAATCCATTCGTGGCTTGCATCATTCCGCACTTGAGCATGTTCTCACGAAATATTTTGATTTGATTTATAAACGAACCTGTTAAAAATGCTTGCGAGCATCAATAATCAACATGGCACTAACACTGGTACCATCTTTTATTAATGTTTCATAAAAATGTAATAAAAATGTATTTATGGTGGTCTACAAAATGGAAAACACTTCGAGAAATTTCTTGCACTTAGAACAATGGACGATTTTTGAAATATAAGCGCTACTGTATATTATAGTGCATTTACCTGTAACGAAATATAATATAGATCAATAAATTCTTAAAATACTAAAAAAAATGATTTATTACTTTGCATCAATCATAAAATTTGACCTGGCAGTAAAAGAACTTTGAAAACGATAAGAAGAAACAGCGCGTATAGAAATAAGCAAATCAAGGGGAGAAGTGAAACGCTAAAATAAAACACCACAAAATTCGTTGGCTACTATCATCGCATCTACATATATCTACTTATCTTGTAGTTTGCTTGTTTCAGTAATTCAATAATGAGTCCTTTTTCACGGCTAGGTTTTGATTATTAAAATGTGTTGTAAGTAATTTTTGCGGTTATCAAGAACAAGGTTATCTTGTCCGTGATCGATGCTAAGGGGACTGAGAATAAGATCTTGTTCAAAACACAAATAGGTGTACAAGAAAAAACATGTATATTATATTATTGCACAAAATAACTGTCTAACATTTTTGTAAAAGAATTAAATCCACTTTAAATGCATTTTAAATGGTAAACATTACTTCAGCGTATTACTAGGAACTCTGACTGACTTGATTACTTAAAATAGACATCATTTTGTCTCACAACTTGAAAGACTGTAACTTTGTACTTGAAATCTAGCTACATTCAATATTCCCTATGCTGGAACTTTTAGATATACCCGTGGAAGTTGTAAGAACACATTAATAAAACTTTCACATTTCACCGAAATAAAATTCTAGCATCACGTATTTGTTGATCCGATTCTGAACATTTCAGTTTCACCACAACATACTTCCATTATTTCCTTGGAACGACCTACTCCGCTTCAGAAGGGTATGTTGGTTGCTCAAACACTATACAGACACCTTCATCAAGAATAGCAGACATTTGCCGCCTTGTGAAATAGAGATTACATGTGAAGAAGGCAAGACAGTATCTGATTTCCTGCTGTTGGATTTTCCTATTCCTCGCATATATTTTAACAAATTTCCAAGTGCAATGACAATATTTGACAATGCGGCACAAGTACGAACTTTCCTCCATAGATTTGGCGATGTCATCACACACCTTCGTTTCCACAACTTGTCAATCCACTTGTTTCTCAATGAGAACCGTCAATTTTTCGAATGCCTCGTCAACCTTGAATCCTTGGAATTCGAAACGGTTGGGCCATGCACCAATAATGAGGGATATAAGGCACTAGCGTTGCCTCCAATTCAAACGCTAAAAAATTTGAAATCGCTTCAAGTTGATACAGGTCTTCTTCCTCTTGCCACTTCAAATGATATCATCCTTATTCAACGAATTAAAAAGCAGTGTGGATCTCAACTGGAGTATTTAAAATTGCCAAGAGTTGAGCTAATCAAAGCAACTGAGAATGGGGATGTTCCCATTGCAATGGAAGGAATGAAAGGTACTTTAAAATATTTTGACTTTGGAACCTTCCATGACAAAGGGATCTACGGGAACCTTTGCTTGGATGCTGATATCCGATGTCCCAACTTTCCGTCAATTTGCAATGCGTTTGCTGCAGCAAACGTGAAACTGGTTAACGTTCCTGCAGGATTCTTTGAAAACTATTATTGGTTGGGCAATAATCCAGATGTGTGGGAGATTGAAAATCAGAATGACGTTGGGAAGGCTGTGATCTCTTTAATTAATCTTCATTTGGCTGTTAATGACTTGGAAATGCCAAACCTGGAGAAAATCACAATCACGTCCGTAAAGCGTACAAGCATGTCATGCCGTTTTGACGAAGCATGTCGTCCTTGTTGGTCCAGGTTAAAGATTTTGGACATTACAATTGACGCAAAGACGTTAGCACCTACGGGTTTATTTCCTGCGACCATTACAAGCACAAATGCTCTGTATCATTTCATGTTTAGAAGGATTTACCGACCTTCGGTAGAGGAACTTTGTTTACAGTTTACTGATATGGAGAATCTACCTGTCCCAAAAAGTGAGGACATTCTTGAAGCTTGTCCAAATCTGAAGAAGTTGGTTCTAATTAATTGGCAGGGTACCAATGAAGCTTTGAACAAGTTTTGGGAAGGATTACCATTTTTGGAAGAGGTTCACTTGGAAAAGTGTAAATCCATTGGAAATGTCGCATTCTTTGGGGACGATGTGGAAAACCCTATTTTTAAAAAATTAGAAAGTATAAGCTTTCCACAAAATGTGTATTTGCAACGCATTACAAATTTTGAGCTTTTTGTGGTATCCTGATAATCTTTTTTTTTTGTCTTTTGGCTATGTGTACTACTTTCAGAATTAAAGAAACTCAGCTTGAAAGGTCTTGATTGCATGCCAAAGATTACTGATGCTGTTTTCCGTTTGATATTTCGTTGCATGAAGTTGAAGCAGTTAATATTGGAAAGTGATAAAGAAATGCCTTTAGCAAACGTAAGCACATATTATGTACAAAATAGTCGCATTTTCGTATTTATTTTAACTACTATAAAACATTTAAAAAATAACAGGTTACGGTGCACGGAATTCGTGCCTTGCTTACAGGGCCGTTTGCTCAATCCATTGACAAGTTTCCACTGAACAAGGTTTATTTGCAAGGTATTTCCGCCGACGAGATGAGAGAACTGGAAGCTCGATTCCGATCTTTTAATATGTTATAGTATAATATAATTATTAATTATATATACTAGTTATAATGTAAATATAGTACGTATTACAAATTGATATTGATTCAATGAATTTAGCTTATAATTAGTAACAAGGTGGTAGCGATATATTATACCAGAATAGCAAAAGAGCTAAAAAAAATGTACAATTCTAATTTACTCCCTCCCTCCCACATCATCATCATCTGGACATCTTGGAGATTATTATTAAATCAAATCAAATAATAAGATCTAAATTGAGACTCCAGTTTCTTAAAATCATTTTGTGTCACGCCATTCAAAGACCATCCAGAAAATGGGAATTTTTCAATTGAATTTGCAAGCTCTCCCGTGAGAAGTAAATTTATTCCACTTGTTGTGATCTAAATTGATTAAAAACAATGCAAAATAATAACAGACAAATTTATGTATGCGTATAAAGTAAGCACTCTCTTTCCGTTTCATCGTAAATAAAAGCACTACATGGAAGACATCATTACAAAACTTACAGTTTTCAATGGTTTTCTGCTTCCAAGGTTGAGTGTATGGAGCTTCATGTGTCGAAGTACAAGTTTGAAGACTGTGTCCGTGACTTTAGGCATTAATTCCAAACCATTTAGTGTTAACGTTTTCAGTTCTTTAAAAGAAAGTTTCATAACATTTAGCTACATTATTGATTATTGACGTGTAATTTAAAATGACTGGAAATGATTAAATGAAAATATAACATGTATCATTGTTTTAAAAGTTTATATCGAGTTACTTTGAAGTTTAAGGAAAGTCGGCTGATCCTTATTCTCGCCTACAAAGGCAACATTTCCCAATCCCCTACAATCCTCTAGAACCAGTTTCTCCAAATTTCTTAATCCGCCCCACATTTTTGACAAAGCCTTGTTAGTTCCAACCCAGTTTACCAAGGTTACCTGTTTCAAATTTGAACAAGAAGAAACAATTGCGGACGTCCTTGGACATGGTAATTCGCCACCCCTTGAAGCCTTTTCGTCAAAACGCAAAGCCAACTTTGTAAGCTGTGGACGGGTCACGTCTTCAAAAAAGAACTCAAAAAGCTCCGTAGTCTGCTGGGGTCCAATATCAAGTCCCACCAATTCCTCCAGTTCTGTAGAGTCCACCATCAAATCCAATGTATTCAACTCTGGCCATTGTGGTCTTCTCCCTTCTTTCCAGAATGGTCCATAGGTACATTTGGATGTTCCAGTGACTATCACCTTTTCCAAATTCGGTATCTCCGTCAGAAAGAATGCTCTATTCAAATTCCTCACAGATACTAACGGTGAAAAAATTCCATTAAGATATGTGTTATCCTCTGAAGGGCCAACGGCATAGTAGAGCTCGGCATCCACATTCAGCAGTTTCAAGCCCTTTTCGTGACAGTCTTTTAGAAAAAACATGAGATCTAATGAACTGCCTCCACAACCGTCTGGAGTGTCTTTGAAATTTGTCATGTCATAAAATTTAACGTTAGGCTCCCCAGGAAATTTCTCGTGTCGCCAATCAATCACTTTTCGAATGCATTTGAACGATTCGTTGTTACTTAACATGGGCATTGGGAATGGGGTTGGTAAACCAAAAGGCTGATTATTGGAAGGCAAGGGGTGATCGTACAGAGGATGCCCAATATATTCCAAATGCTGACAACAGCATTCAACCACATCTACCCAGTACCCATGATCATGCTTCTTGGCCGTTTGGATATGTCCAAATTTGAGCATTCTCAAGTTTTTGAAAGTGCAAGGAATGGGGCAAGGTCGTCGATCAATTTCTCTTCCATCCTCCATTTTATAAACTTCAAAATCACACCGCCATTGTGTTGCATCAATTTCCTCAAGTTCCAAATGCCGCAGTTTTGTAAGGGCTTCATAAAACGGCCTCTCCGTATCATTCGCCAAGGCAGAGTAATGATGCACTCTTAGGTGAGTTATCTTTTTTCCACATAACTTTAGGAATTCAGGGATGCACGGGTCATCAAAAAATTTAACGCTATCATTGTTGATATAAATCCGAGCCGCTGGAATGTTAAGTTGGAGGAAGGCTGACAAAGTTTTGTCCCCTTTCTCTGTGATTTCAATTTCCCTTGGATTGTCGACGTGGTGGAGGCGGAGGTGATCTTCCGCTAAAGATCTGGTTGCTTTACACACGCGTCGCAATCGTAGGAGGTCATTGAGGTGGAGAAAAGGGAACAAGTGGTCTTGTATCTGTATACACACAAAAATAGGCTATGAATTTATTATGTACATGTAATAAAAATGTTATTTGATTTGACCAGCTGAAACCGCAATTATTACAAATTGCACTACTTTTTTCCATTTAATAAAACGTACCACAACATCGGGAATGACCAACAGGGACACATTTTTGAAGCTGCACGAATCCATTATTATATGTAAGTTTTTTTAAATTTCCTAAAATGATGTTTAATCACACTTGAATTTCACATGAACAAGGCTTTGGGTGTATTTTTTTTCATTGAACCACACAAGTGCATGAAGAACCAAAATTTTCTGATGCTACGAAATAACGGAATAACTATTTAAAAATAACTATGACTGGTCAGAACTGGAAAATACAAGAGATGGATCATTGGCATTCTTATTCTTTTGTTTGTGTATAACATGTTTTTCTCTAAAATCTATACTATTCTATTCTATTTATATGAAATAAGCGCTTATAAGGCGATTGGCTGGCCCTTTTAACTCTACTTTGTTCATGCATCATCATTGTTGCACCGGCAGGTTATGCATACAAAACCAAGCATTGCTACTTTTTGATAAATTAACATTAACCCACACGCACAGGACAGTTTCATGTTGATATATTACAGATTTGTTTTCTTATATTTAACTCATATATATAAACACAATTTATACAATCCATAATCCATATTCGCCACCTCGCAACAATAATAGAATAATAATTAATTAATAGAAAAATGTGCATAGTTCGTAGTAATAAATATACAAACATGTATAGATGTAATATTTAATTAATGTTACAACTCATTTCGAGGAATTGTGATAATAAATCCACCCACAATAATTTTATGCATTAGATAATTTAAAAGCAACAAAATCAGATCATCAACGAGGATCGAAACTCTGAAGAAAGTTTTTTGAATGCTGCTTCTGAAACATCGATTAAGGACCACCCCTGAAACGGAAACTTGGTAATTGTTTCGGCGAATTCACCCGTGAGCAGCGAACTTATTCCAGCTGAAGTCACCTGTAAAAGAAAAGAAAGCTAGTTGAAAAATACGAAAAGTTTTACAATATGAAAATTTGCAACTTATCAACTTGCATTTTTTATGGGCTCAGCGCTGTGAAGGATCAAATGAGTAAGCTTCATATGACGAAAAACAAGGGAGAAAATAGTATCCGTGATTTTGGGCATTTTGTCGATGTTCATCAGCTCCAGCTTTTTCAAATCTGAAAAAACATTACAAATTTTAGTAAGATGAAGATGAGCAGAATCAAGTTTTAAAGTAAAATGCTTACATTTAAGTATTATTATTATTATTACAGCTTACTCTTCAGTTTAAAAAAAGTAGGGCTCTCCTTATCTTTTCCTACGAATGCTACATTACCCATTGCAGTGCCATCGTCTAAACAAACCTCTTCCAAATTTTGTAATCCGTTCCACAATTTTGACAGTGCCTTATTCGTTCCGGGCCAGTTTTTTAACTTGAGCTTCTTTACCTTGGAACATGACGCTATAATAGCGTCCACAGAAGGACAGACGTATCCACCCTCTGAGATATCCATACCTTCAAACAGCAAACTTAGTTCAGTCAAACAGTGATGAATGACATTGGTTCCAAAAAACTGATCATACAGGTCATAAATCTGTCTTCCAGGTTCTAATGAATTTGAATCCACTTGCATCGAAAACTTCTTCAAGTTTGGCCAACGGTTTGCATTCCTCACAATTCCCATTCCTTGCAGGGAACATTTGGCCGTTGATGAAATGTCAATCTCTTCAATGTACGGCGCATCTTGAATGGAAAACATGATCCAATTGACATTCGTTATGGATTTAAGGCAGCGCCCAAGCTTGTTCAAACCGTCTCTATCTCTGTATTCCAGCTCAGTAAAATAATTGGTGTCCACACCAAGTAATTTAGCACCAACTGTGTTTCTCTCAACTACAGTGGGCATAAAATACCGCGCAAAGTAAAGAACCACCATGGGATACTTGTATTCATACTTAAATGACGACAAATCGTATATCTTGGGATTTAATGTGCGATCTTCATCAGTTCCATAAATAAAATGACTGACATCGTTGAAAAGCCCGAAATTCATCACAGTTGTGCCGCTTTTAAGGTGCCTGTATAATGGATGCTTAAGATACTCCGCTTTGTCACATCTTTGGTACAGTTTGGAAACATAATCAACACGCTTCGGGAGTGGATCATCTGGATCATCATCATCATCATTTTCATGAATGTGGACCTCATTAATTTTAAGTTTCTTCAGGTTGTTAGTCAAGTTTTTTGGGTATTTGCAGCGAGTCCAACCCACAGTAATATGTACCGTATTGATTTCCAGTGACACCAAATTGGTAAGCGCTAGATAGAAGTTGAGCTCTTCGGAAGTAACACAACAGTACATGTTGTTCACGGTTAGGTCCGTAATTTTGTTCCCGTGCATTTCCATAAATTCCAAGACATCCTTTGAACCAAAAATCTCAGGATCATCAATCTTCAGTTGTACCTTGGATACGGAAAAGCCAACGTCCAATAAATTCCGAAGGGAATTTAAATTTCCGTGTTCATGTTCATTGATGGTGATCTCACCAAGACGTTGGTGTCCAAATAGTCTGAGGTAGTCATCTGCCGCCAATTTGGTGACCTTGCATACTCGACGGAGGCGTAAAATGTCATTCAGGCAGAGAAACGGGATCAAGTGATCGGTAATCTGAATGTAGTTAAAATTAAACAAAAACCAAGGGTAAAAATTGTTCATGTTTCAATAGTTTACAATACTAACTTCCCATTCCCATTGTTCCTTTTCTAGGGTCAGCAAAACTACCTAACTACTAACTAACTAAAACTAAACTGGCAGCTGTTATTAATATTATATACCTACATATTCTTGTTAACTTACCACCTCCCTGGGAATACCGAGTAGATTCATTTCTTATTCCGACTTGCGCTTGCCGATGAACCCGAACAA
>JAHZNC010000688.1:0-93672 GCA_027744095.1 Zhuqinia jingwanae | reverse complement strand
TAGTAGTAGCGTGTGTCCACCCACCAACAAGCGTTTATGCCACCACCACCACCGCACATAATTAACAAATGCATATTTATTTAGAATCCTTTTGCCTTTCGAATTTCCAAGTAAGAAAAACTTTCTGCGCATCTAACGAAATGACAAAAAAATATTTGTAATCCAGCCTGACTTTATGAATACCTATATGCAACAGCATCCAATTGTACATATGACAGACCAGCAGCAGGACCAGATAATATGATAATGGTCGTTTTTTCTTGGTAATCTGCTGTACAGTGTGGTTACCGGTGAATCTAGATTATTTTTCTGTATTCTAATTCTAACTTCTTCATCATCCTTGTATCAGTTTTGATCATGAATGAATCATTATTATATGTATACGTACCTACTTATATTATGAATATGAATGAATTGTTATATGTCTTGATAATGAAATTATTAACGATGATTTCTTTAAAGACTGACTGGGTGACGTGGCTGCCTACAAATAACCTCCTGTTGAAAAGAAATGAATGACTTAGGACTCGGGATGGATGCATGTATGCTTGATGAAGGATAAAGTATAATTCTTTTCTTGACTCAAGAGTTTTGTCCTGATAACCAGACAATGAGTTGGATATTTAAATCCTGAATATCTTGTCCAATAAAAAAATTTTATGGCTGAGTTTATATTCTGTTACAGAGATTTCCATGATATTGAAACAAAATCTGCTACAAATTTAAGTTTGTTTTATGCAGGCAACTTTTTTATAAATTCATAAACCATGCTAAACTCTCACGGACATTAGAAATAAGGACCGCTGTGCAAGTAACAACCCCTATTTTATCTGTTTCTCATCAATATATTTTTGAGGGATTTTTTCGGCGCATAAATTATTTTTTACTTTCTTTTTAACTTTTATATACATACATGTATAAATGTACTAGCGATTAACACTGCGATTTTAAAAAGAACCTTAGGCGGTCCATAAAAATGCAGTTCATGTGAAGTACATACTCGCTATATACTTTTTTATGTGAAAATTTTGAAAGACTCCCAAAAACCAAAAGGGATTTTTTCATCGTACTTACTAAAAGGGTTAATTTACCTAACTACATAATAATTTAAGCCATGAATCATAGCTAGTTTTAACGGAAAATGGGTTAAGCTAAATTTCCATCACAAAATTTAACAGATATACATAATACAGATACAGGGTTGTGTATATAATAGGGTTTGTTGCTTGATAACAAGCCAACGGAAACATGATTCAGACGCTAGTTAACAACCAGTGGACTTGTCTGCTTTGTATCATTACTTGGTTTGGTATAGGAATGAGTACAATTTTATCAATCAAAGGGGATTTACTTATTATAGAATATTGAATGTGTAAACATGCCTGACTTGTTCGTTTTTCAATTCCCATGCTAAGCAAATAATGAAAGGGTAATATAAACCACCAAAATTCATCATTGCTTTAGAAATGGAAAATATATAATATGAAACAACGATAATGAAATATGTTTTATGTATTCAGCTGCGCTGTGTGCGGTTATTTATTGGCATACTTTTTACAGATCAAATTAAATTTTATTATTATTATGAAAACTAATTTAATATTATGGTAAAAATACACTGTACTGCAGATAAATCATACGAGGATTAGTGCATTTAGCGATTAAATATTATAATTCATTTAGTCATGGAACAGACTAGACTACTGAATCTACTAAAGTTCCTATACACATTTTTTCTTCAGAACATTGCCCTCTTTCTTATGATCTTCCTGTTAAGCGTATTTATTTCATTCCTTTCCTCATCTTCCTCACCCTCCGCATGTGAGCGTTGTACAATTGTATTTTTCACGACAGAAATATCATGTATAATGTATGCAGACACAATGAAAAAAAATACTTTGGCCCCTGCTATTTCCTATTAGATGAATAGACTACCTAGATTTAAATATGGTGTGCTGTTTCTGGCACATAAGATATATTTTGTATGCAATTGATTGTGCAACAAACTATTTTACACTGTTTCCAGAAACCCGTAATATCTTAATATACTGTAACACTAAAGAATTACCGTTTTACCTGGGCGTATCTGATTTCTCACTATTTTACCGTCCTTTACAAATAGAATTAAATGGCAAACCTTTACTTTGATTAAATATTGAAAGACAAACAAAAATTTGGTTTAACTTACGACAAATATAAATAACGAGGAATGCGTAGTTTCCTTTATTGGAGAAGGATTGTCCAAAACAATCTAAATACTTTTTTTTTATAAAAAATTACAAAACTTTACAATGTTAAGTAGCTCGTTCCCACGAGCAAAAGAGTTGACACTTTTGCTGTCTCCCCATCTTGGTTTTACCACTTAAGCAATATTAGCAACACGAAAATCGGTATAATCTAATCACATTCAAATACAATTAACTAGTACATATGTATATATGGGGTTTCTTTGACAGCGAGCGAAAACCCGACTTACGTACGTCTGTTGTGCTGCTGAAAAATTCACTTCTTAAAATGACGACAGCAATATACACAGTCGATCATCATAATTGAGCTAGAAATATACAACCAGGCAAGCCCGTGTGCTTGCAGTAGCAGAAGCAGCAGCAGCAGTAGAGGATGGAATAAAGAGTGAAAACTCTCACTTTCCCTACTGCTGCTCACTAAATTGTATATGCCTACATACATACATTTTATATGTCAGTCAGTAGTCAGTAGTATACATTTTTCTATTTCATATTGCATGCTGCTGCCCTGCTCCTATTTTGCGATTCTGTGTGGATACATATGTATATTTGGTGTACGTGAAAAACTGTTCTCGGCCACTCGGCCATTAGTATTATTGCTGTTTTATGCTTCCGTCATCATGTACTTGGTAGTCGTTGGACCACAGTACCAGAGACCAGAAGAGTAGTAGAGAGGAGTAATATTTTCTCGACGAGAAAATATCATGGAGAAAATATACTTATTATTATGCTGTAGCTGGATGCATAGGCTGGTAGACATAGGGTTAAAAAGATAGTAGAGAACAACAGCAGTAGTATAAAAAAAATTCATCCACAGGAGCGGTAGCACACTTCCACAACGACCATGTCCCTCTGGATGCATAGGGTTAAAAAGATAGTAGAGAACAACAGCAGTAGTATAAAAAAAATTCATCCACAGGAGCGGTAGCACACTTCCACAACGACCATGTCCCATGCCATGTAGTATATTGTGTACATCCCTTATTATTAACACTCACGGGAAATAACGTTGATCTATAATTCTCATACACTTCTCAGCGGGCTATAGGTTTACATTCCACTATTTTATAGCGTAACTTGTATTTCATTATTGTAAAATATTATTTGTGGTGTACTCATTCTCAACTATATAGCAATGTATGCAGCACAGCTAGCTCCACCATCATCACCAATGCATGTTGTACGCGAAAACTGCTCCTGTCGTTGATTGTGTGAGTGGAGAAAGTACAAAGTTGTATTTATGCACATATTGCACGGTTTCAAGAGGCAATCCAGCAGGTATATATAATATGTATACACATACCTAAAGACCTGTATCATCATTTGACAAAGAGCCGATTCAATCCGGTAAATGGTTTGTGAGATTTCCCTGGAGAAAGTTGCTTTCTCATTCGTCAGGGGGTGTCAGTGAAAGGAAGACAATTATGCGCTGCCAAAAACAACAGTCCTTATGCAATGCTCACCCAACCAGCCTACATATATGATATACATACAGTGAGCAATGTAGGCTTTACTTATTATTATTATTATTATTGTATGATCCCACAAAGCACCCGTCCAAGTGGAGAGCTGCTGCTGCTATGAGAGGATATGAGATGAAATGTATTGCTTAGTGTTTTGGCAAATTATGTTAGCGTGCATATAATGCGTTGAGGCCCCGAGCTTGGCCTTCAACTCTCGCAAAATATTCAGGGACAGGTTCATGCCAAAAATTCTATGCTGTAACAAATGCAAAAAAAAAACATTTAAAAAATAGCCACAATAAATTTGTATCAGGTGAAAAATAAAACAGTTGTATATTTGTGTATTTTTAATATCGAATTGTAATATATATGTATTTTTATTATCTCCGCTTAACGTTAGTTATCAGCTAGCCACATTAGCGAAGATATTAACTTATTTGTATAATATAATATACTTACTTACGTTTAATACTTAACATTATTTCTACAAGAGAAAATTCCACTCATCAAGACTATGTTGGCGTTGAGTGTTACTAATTTTATTATTGGAGTAATAACTTTAACCTTGTACCTATTGGTTAATATATTTAGCGAGTTACAATTACGAACCCGTTTTTCAAATAATATAAACCTTATTTTGTGTCCAACTCAACAGATTTTTTAAAATGAATTTCTTAGTTTTCTAAATGTTTCGAAGTCATATAATATGTAGATAATGTATAAATTAAGTATATAATTTATAACAGTATATATAGCAACGTCGAACTTTTTTAATTTTACAAATTTCCTAAAAGTTTGCATAAAATTATGTCTAGTATAATATATATGTATATTTATATAGCATTGAATAATTAGAATGTGAATCTTAATTTGAAGTATTTTATTGGTTACAAATTCCTAATACCTTCTAAATCGCTTAAAATATATAACTCTGACCCAATCATTACGACACTTTTATTTTTAAAGGCATAATCATTATAGGATGTACTTTTTCAACTTAATTTTTTTAAAATCATAATAAAAATCTCGTTCGATATTATATGTATCTGTTTTATGCATAACCTTGTTCTTAACATACAAATACACTATTAGCGTAATTATAATAATATTTATGTATGTATATATATTACAAGTTAAAGTGGCACATCCCTAACACACCTTCAGTATTAACTTTTATCTAAAATTATAAATAAGTTAGTATAACTATTCAGACATTCTTTTTTTTTAGAAAATACGTCATTTTAAAAGAATGATGAACTGAAAATTGTTGCGTTTCATCATATCTTATTACAATGTTATATGTTTCTTGTCTTCTTATATTTTTTATTTCATGTATAGGTAGGTATATATATATCGTGGGATAATATATCATTTTCATATAATATTTTTTCTGCTCTATTGCATGCATTCTGTATAAATATTAAAATTATTTTCTTTATGTTTTTGGATTAATATTCATACGTTACTTACATTGTACTAATAACATATTATGGAGTTTGCAACAATATTTTATGCACCGATCGAATTCCAAAGTACTATTTAACTGCCTGAGCTCATTAAGACAACCTCTTGCCGTTAGCAACCGTAGAACGTTTTGCATTTATGCAAAAAAAAATGAAACAAAACATTTATATTGTTTTATGCATAAAAAGCGCTGTTTCAGTAATGGCTTTATAAATCAAACACTTGTACATAATATTTTTCATTGCGTAGACATTCTGTTTAGTAGTACGTTGAATATTTATCTTAATTAATCTACAATAACGAAAGTAACTTTCTTTTTTAAATCGTAATTGCATTAGTTTTAACCTTTAAATTTAATACATAATTAAGATTAAATTCATACATAGCGTTTTATCTATGCTATCATGTTGAGGGCTCCACCGAGTACAAAATACTTTAGCATTAAATTTCTCAACTGGATGATGAACACAAACGAAAAGGTAAGTGGAGCAGTAGGCACCTGGAAACGTGTGTATGGAGTGATTTAGTAGCATACACCAAATTAATACTTGGATCCTATTTGCTTTTTTTTAAATCCGTTTTTACTTGATATGCTCAAGGAACCTGACAATCCACTTTACCTTTCTGTTCCCGTCTAGCACCTTGGCTTGAATGTATATATATATACAGCACCTTTTTGAAACCAATGTAGAGTAGAGTACACAATTTAAAAAAAAGAGCACTAATCCCAGTACGCAGCGTTAATTTTCTTCTCATTTGTGCATATTTGCAAAAGAATTTATACTTTCAAAATGTATTTTTAATGTGCGTGTCGCATCGAGGTGATCCAGCTGCATAATAATATACATATATATATACAGGTAGTGTACCTTCAGTCACTGAAAATCTAAGCGGCATATAAATACTCTCCCTTTCACTCATTCAATTCATACATACCTACTTTACTACACATTTTCTTGTCAATGTATTTTTTAAATGCGTCCTGCTCTGATCTATTTCTCACTAAAAAATCTTTCTACAGCAAAAATTACTGCTCATCACAAATATTTGAACGTAGTGAAAGTGAGATCCTGTAATTTGAAATGCGCATCAAAAAACTTGAAGCTACTCAATATTATTGACATGACAATTTCTCAACTAATGAAACATTCTAGCTGCTTCCATTGTTATCTATTTAGGTATACATGTACTGATTCTGCTAAACTTTAATTAAAACATTGCAAGGGTAGCCCTAGGTAGCAGCAGTCAAGGGATTCTTTCTTCCATTTTCCGGAAACTAGTATGTACATTATTGTGTCAGACGACAAGACGACTGACTCTTTTTTGTTGAATTGTATTTGTGATGAAATCTCTGCAAATATTCTACAACATCACACACGTCGACAAATTTAAGGATTGTCATTTTACGCGTTTGTAGCCAGGCATTGCAATGTTTGGCATAATAGAAAACTGTGAAATGGTACACGTAAATATTCTGATACCACGAATATCACTTAAATAAAGCCAAAAGTCTATAACATTTAGTCCTGACTACTGCAGATACCTGATTATTATCAACCTGACTAATATATAGTGATTAAATGTTATATATATTTTTTACGTTTCCGAACCAACTCCTCTTTTATGAATATTGACTAACATTACATGATGCCTGTTCTGAGCCAACTATTCAGATTCATAAAGTCGTGCTACAGGAAACAAAATAAGAATAATGATTAGCGAACGTGTAAAATATTTTTGAACTCGGGAACGTCGTTCCCGGGATTTGATCGACCGGCTTTTATTTACGCTATGTTAAAAAGTCGGGATTTTGGCTATTTTCTTCTTAATTGGGTCCTCGGCTCACTTACAAGATTTTACACGTCCAATAATTAGTAAAATAAGCTGATTTTCAATCTCACGATGACTTTCACTCAAATATTCACGCATACATTTTGGCCTTTGTAAGAATATCAAGCTAGCTGTATGGTCCTTTCTCTGCAAACCTTGGTGGATGGTTTCTTTCAAACTTTTAACCAAATTTTTTCATATACTATGTTCATCATTTAATATTGGGCCTATCGCATAAACGATTCCGAAATAAACGATTTGTTCACATAACTACATGCATACAAATTGCGAATTACTCTCGCCATCAGAACAATGTTATCCTTAAGTCAGATTGTAAAGCAAGAGATATTTTTCTTGTTCATTCTCTCCTGAGTAAAAATCTAATTATCATAACCCAATCTCTATTGTGAAATGTTTGTCCACTTGCAAGAAAACTGTATTGTGACACCAAGCTCATCTCTCATCTCTTTTCATCTGAGCTGGTGAAAATGGTAATTGAAACAGTACTCTTCCTTCTCTGCAATTTACTCAAAACAGTATATGTATATGATCATAAAGCATTGTCCAGATGAGTTACAAACACAAACATTACGCGAAAGTGATTCTCTGTGATGGGCGATAGCCCGAGTACCAAAATCTCTCTTTGCAAAGAAATTGTGGAAAGCTTTGTGGAAGTTATAAGCCATACAAGGACAATGGATGTACAACACACCACATATAATATACATATACATTACAGATAAATAATATTGTAGTAGCCGTATTGAATTTCTGGACGTACAATGATATATCCAGCCAAGTTTATGTTATATACCTATTAGAATGGCTACCTTAACACAAACATATACAGAAAATAAGCCAAACAATTTGTCGGAATATTGTGATGACTTTTATGATGTACTGTTTACTTTTTTCATTATAGAACAACTTTTACCTACACATTGTTTACTCCAAGATCCGGAGAGATTAAAATGTCACTGCAATGTTTTCTCAAGCTACTACAAGCAATTGGACATGAAAAACATGATACTAACAATACGAGTAGATTTTGTTGGCCGACACGTGGGCGTATGAAAAATAAAATAAACATGAAACGTTCTCATAGCACAAATAAAGTGTACTGGAAACTTTATGGGACACTTTAAACCCTGTCATATAAAACAATAGTAATAATATGGTTTTAGGGCTAGTTGACATTGGTGTTATACGTATGTCTGGGCATGTAATAAATACGTCTCATGATCCAAGTGTAAACTTTACATTGTATTTCGTAAATTTAAGTAAACTACATAATAATTACTTTCAAGTCAAGAATTTTGAGTTGATGTAAAGAAAATATCATATTCAACATGTACAAACGTTGTAAAACATGATATGGTATGTACATATAAAATTTATTTGTCATCATCATTCTGCTACAATTTACCTACATGTATTGTATTTTTGATGCATCTCAAACTTCTATGAGTAAATTTAATGCATAAGTACGTCTATCATGTAAGCTTTTGAAAACTTATTCTGATCATCAGAGAAAGATCACGTATTATGCGGCTTTTGTTTCTGAAGAACTTGTTAATAATAAGAAATTCCTTAGAATGAAGATCTATGTATAGAAATTCGTATGATTTTAGGCCATTTGATCTCAAGTCCGGATAATAGACTGCACATAAATGGTACCATTCAAAGTACCCACAAAGTCTCATGCAAACTCAATTCACTATTCATCCTTCTTTATGTCTAGGGCCTACATGACCACGTATTTTAGGTGACACTTTATTGTGTAATATAATATGATTTCTGTTTAAGTATGTTTAGCAGTACCCCGCATATAGGTAACTTAGGTTTAGATCTGAGGACAACATCGTAGATCCTAATTCACCAACTCAGCTCATGTGATGCAATGGGTTTATCAAGAGTTGTGGTGGTATTTGTGTTACCACATTATAACCACAATGACGCTTCCAGCATAAAGTATAGAGAAGACTTTGTTAGAGATTATTGTGCAAAATCGTATTTCATTATAGCATTTCAGGGTCACATCAAAATGCACTTTCAGTTTCACAATTTAAAGACGGTGGTGGTAAAGAAAAGGGTAAGAGATAGAAGCAAAATGTTCTTGCTTAGTGCAAAGGAATAAATTGGACGTAAGTTCAGCTAGCTATCAAAACCTTTCGTATTCTTCGCTATTCCTACGAGCATCTCTAAATTTGCTAGGAGGCTATTGTGACTTCCAATACATTAGAACGACGACAACAATTTACATGCCTTCATCTATGACGATAGTTACAAGCCAGAGAAAATAAAATTCGTATTACAAATCAATACGTGCCTCAAACCAGGCTACCGAACTGAGATTATAGTAAATACATATGACACACAAATACGATTTTATGTTGAGTTTTTTAGTATATAGCTTAATAAAACTTTTGTATTACTAAACAAAAAATAAGAGGGTGCTTTCTCCAAGTAATACTCGATAAAGGTTCAAAACATCCATTCATCATGGCACCATTGATAGTGGTAAAAAGACAACATACCGCGCACAAAACCCACCATTTTTGTAATCTCAATGAAGCGAAAGGAAGCCGCTCATCTCGCCCTTTTCCGGTTTAGCTACACTCATTTTACACTTGTGTGCAAAAGTTGACCAGATATCGCAATAGTTTTTTTTGTTTCCTAGAATGACTTGAACTGGATAAACTTTTGAAATTTGTAGCGTGTACTATACCTTCGTATTTACGATCAGGCAGTAGTGCGGTACGACAATGAAGTAACTTAATAACTTATATTCTAGCCGCGGAGTAAATAAAGAAATAGATTTCTCTATACACTCAAAACTAAAAGTATGAGCATAACATTTAGTAACCTATCAAACAGTTAGTTGTGTTTATCTCCCTTGTTCCACAAACAAGAAAATAGGAAGGCCTTTTATATATATATATATATATCTGTGAAACGAAATAAAAGAAACCACTAACTTCCACAAATGGATTTTCTTTGCCAATTTCTTTGCAAAATGGTGACAGGTTAAAAACAGCTTGAACCAGATCCCCTATTTCCTGTAGAAATGTTGGTATTTCACGGCTTGTATGGACATTATTGGTACTTTTTGTTGCAGCCCACTAGAATGCACAAAAAGATTCTCTGATGGAGCAAAACTACAATTTTTGGATGTATACAAAAATATATCCCCAGATAGAGAAGGAGAGAGACAGACGTTGGCGTCACAGCGCTAAAAAATGTGTATGTATGACTAATATGCTCCATGATCACTTTTCTAAGAGACTGGTGGTGTGTGTATATATGTTTATGTGTCGTTTTCAGGTTAAAAAAGAAAGTTTCATTGTCCCCACAATTCTATAGACTGGATTTTGTTAGGTTTTGTTAGATTTTGTCTCGACTTCATAACAGCACATTGAGTGTCGTTTATAGTAAGCACGAATTTACTTTCCATATGATGAGCATGATGATACTAACACTATATAGCAGTTATGATTTTGTTAAAATGGATAATAACAAGTTTTTTTTACTACGTCAATGTGTATTTACATCATAACAAAAATCTCATATATATATTTTTTTTTAAACATCTGAATAATATATATGATTTTATACGATTGTAAGAGTAATAATAATTATACAAGCTGGTCACAACAACAATCACAATAATACATTTTGTTTGTAAAACAGGTCAAAAATCAGGTATGACTTTTTGGGATTTTATCACACTCACTCAGACTCAAACCATCCACCTGCACCAATCAAATACTTTCTCAACAACTGCCATTCAACTTTTATTCGATATTTACAAAAATAACACACACTTAATGCAATATATATAGTATTAGTAGTAATAATGATAATAATAATGAGAGCTAGTTCATATTATGTATATATATTTTGCATATTCAACAAACACTCATGCAAATATTTATACTCTTTTCTTTTGCAGTTGCTTTAATTAAACTCTCTCGTGCATTCCATATTTTGGTTCCAGCGTAGCAAATCACTCATACAAAATCTAGAAGAATCTGTGTATTAGTTCAAATAATGCAACTGTTGGTAATAATATGGTATGTAATTAAAGGGCAGGTATTTTAGTTATGAAATAATTTTTATATAAATAATAATAATAATAATAATTCAACATAATGCGTTGACCTATATACTTCAAATCCTGCATTGTATAATAATATATTACAATATTTGCTTTAATTTATCTACATGTATAATATTTTCTCTTGTCATCTGCGATAGTTTTTGTATTTATTTTTGGAATTCGACGCATGTAACGTTGTAACTATTATAATTATTGTTATGTTAGCTATTTATTTGAAACCCATATTAACATTGTTTTTTTTGTATCGTGTATGAAGTTAACGTGTAAATATAGTTTGTTGTTATTAGAGTAATTGTCAAAATCTGACAAAGCAGATGGTTTAAAGCCTAGATGACATAGATCTTGTTATCATTATTAGTATATTATTTAGAGAAAACTTTTGAAGATATTTTCCATAGAAACTCCGGATGAACTAATAAGCTATAATCTTCATTTAAAAAATCTTTAGAGAATATTCTTTTTTCCAAAAAGTAGCAGTGTTTTTTTATATTCTGTACAGAGAACATAATAATGAATGGAAGTCACGGTTTGAACATCATCGTCAAAAGAAACCGCTTTTGTTCTTTTTCACGAGAGAGAAAGAGAGAACCTGGAAAAAAGAGAACAACAAAAGAAAGATAGTGGTTAAGTCAAGAGCTACATGACATGTTTAAAGTAGTGTGTGGTATTATTACAACTGATTAAGCAACTGTAATCCACTTTTAGGGTGGAAAAAAGCTTTGCAAATAACACTTAAACTTTCTACTTCTGTATGTATATTTGTGAATTTTGTGGGTACAGAGGATAAAAGTATGTGGTAGTAGTAGTGTATTGTCTGCGGGTCAGGAAAAGCGCGGAGGTGGGTAAAAGTACGAGAGAGAGAGAGAGAGCGCGGAAAAAAAACATACAGGGAACTTTTGTGGTAAACCAAACCAAGTCAAAAAAAAGACGAGAGGATTTCTACTTTACTTCCAGAAAATCCATATTCATGGGAAAAAGAGTTCACATAAGAAAGAAGCAGAGGAGTTGGATTGTGTAATGCAAACAGCAGTAATACTTATGTTAATTGTGTCGTTGTCACTATGTAGAGTTGCCATATGGTTATCCTCACTCAAGATAGCATGCTGCTTTTTCTCTTCTTTGCTAAAATACTATTTCATTAATTAACGCTCTCTCCATTGTAAGCCACTATAGTTATTATTATTATTATTATGAAACTGGAAACAGTATACACTCTTGTTTAAAAATTTTGTTTCACAGACTTAAAAAAAATTTCTGCTTGCTTTCAAATATCTAAGCCCTTGCTCTTAAGTGCATTAGTACGTGACGTCACTCGCCAGAGAGAAAAAAATTGAATTGTTTTCTTTGAAATATTTTGTATTCTTGTAGTCAATTTGACTCGAACGCCTCTGCTTTCTACGATTTTTGATTATACACAGCTAGAGGCCTAATACTATTCTCTGAGAGCCCTTGTGTTTGACACTATTTGGAAATGCACTTAATAAACACACAAACACGTTTAAATATTTCTTTGAATTTTCTCCCTTTGCTTCTCTATCTAGTACTCACATCTTAGATTATGGGTACCTTTAATCTTTCATCATATTTATTTCCGAAACCTTGTGCGTGCGTACGAGAAAGGGGAAACTTATTTTTCGTGGGTTGTATTACTATTTTATGCTCAACCTTCTGAAGCAACCTTATTCCAAAACAACATTTGCCCAATTTCCTGTTGCCAAAACGGAAATTGTGATCGGAGCATGACTTCCTACAATGTACTGGTATGGTACATACATATATGATGATAGAGCATTTTATAAATACAAATAGTCAGTCGTCGACTTGTACGAGATTGGAAAGCTACCCGAGTTCAACCAAAATATAAATTATGTGTTCAAACTTGATTCCACAACGACCTTTTATAAATGTACTTGCTTTTTTCGTGCTTTAAAATACTACATGCTTCTACAACTTTCTTTTCAGTTTCAGAAAGGCCACCATTTTTATGGGCTTTTGATTCTGTTATTTGTGCCACCAGCATCAGCATTTGATAGTTCATTCAAACTTTCTCAATTTTTCTAGCAGATTATCTTCTAGTAGCTTACAATTATCCTCACTGAAATGGAAGTTCTCATGCCAAAAAAAATTATAGGAATTTAATATAAAAACACTTCAGCTTTCACTTCAGAGAAGGGTTCAGAGAAAGGCTTTCGCTTTTAGCAACAGTGGGCAAATTAGAAGCATTAAAACACTATGATCTTTCCCTATTTTCTATCGTTGTAGTTGTTCGTCTTTGTTTGCCCCATACACTGAGTTTCTAGATACGGTGTGCTACATACTAGAAGGAGGATCAATTTCACAGGGTGAGTACGACAAAAAGGCTGAGAGGAAACCGCAACAACCACACAACACGCGACGGGGATAGAGTCCATTCTGGCGGTGTAGATTTTTGTTTTTACAGAAAAGTACGTACGTACCTTGTAACAAGTATGCAAGGCCTTTAGGATCGTAGAAGCAAACCGTGTCGTTGCAACTGTGATGTTGTCACGAAGTTAAGCCTTTGAGTGTTATTTACATCACCTTAGCTCACAATTACCACCACTAAAATGTCTGTCTACAAAACAACAACAACGTTCCTGTTATCATGATCGGGAAGGAAATGGAAGTTGGGAACTACTACTACTACATAACAAACAACAGAAAAATGCATCCACAAATTATACCACTTGTGAATGAAGCCAGAAAAGCAGCAACTAGGTACAAATACGCACACACATTATGCATTAATTAATTTATAATGAACTTACCTGAAATACGTAAATGACTGCGATTTCAAGTTCCGTTTTTGAATATGGTTCCGCTCCATTTGTGTTAACGACAAGATTGTTTGACATGTAAAAAAGCTTAAATTTCTTTCTTTTGACACTACTTTGTTTTTTCCTATTTGTCCGCTTCTGAACTTTTTACTCTCTTTGCATATGTGCCTATGTGTATATATTACGTATGTTGAGAACCGCATATTTATTTTTATCGTAACTGTTAGTATTTAGTATACGCTTTTTTAAATGTGAAACTGGAAAGGAAATTACATACGAAGTACTCCAGTTGAGCTCCGGCTAAGTAGTTAACTTGTGTAAATCAGCTAGATGGTAGTATAATGGCCCACAGTGATGTAAATAGAGAATAAAGTGGTAAGCTTTCATTTAACCATTTAACCTGCGCTCAATTGGAGTAGCCCAATATTTTATTGATTACCAAAGTTGCATTCTATATTCTATATTTTGCATATTAGGTATACACTAATATCTATCTATATATCTATATATATGTATATATATTATGTAGTAATAATAATATGTATTCGATTTTTTGTGCCAAACATTTTAAACTTAACTGTATATTATGTTTCCTTTCTCAATTTCAAATGAAATCACATAAAAGTATATCAAAATACATCCATCATCATGATTAAATGCAGCTATGATTTGCAATACGCTCCTATTGCTAACATTTACAATCTACAAAAATGTCCCTGGTTGCACGTATGAAACTAGATTCGAGATGCGTGGCGTTTGACGAAACCCTATCTCCTTTTTAATGCAGTAGTAGTACATCCTATTCATACAAAGACAAAATCCATTTTCATGCATGTATCCTCTACATTTACATGCATGTATATGCCCATTTAGTAGTAGTAGTAGTAGTAGTAGTAGTAGTAGCTTATCCGATTACAAGACTTCAAAAAAGATTACATTCCATCGCGAGCTTATAATGACTCAATTAATAGATTCGTCTAGGAAACTATCCTCATACATATATATCGCCTCATTTTGCATATCCGATTTTGACAACGACAATATATTAATAGACCCGTTCAAAAAAAATTTGTTTGGATTCGCCCGTCGTGTGTTTGTGTGTGAAGATCAGAATTTGTTTTTATCTTAACTTATACAGTAATAATATACAGTTTTTTTACTATCCACTTAAGACCTTTTACTTGGTCAACTTATTAGTCTCTAATAACAGTAATCATCATAATCATAATAAAATTATGCCCATAAAAATATAACATTGTTATTATGTTCAACGAAGGACGATCGTGACAATAGCAGCTGCAGCAGAAACTTTATTTAGTTTTACACTGACTATTCAGGTTTGAGCCGGTGCCACTGAACTACGGTCTGTCTTGGTTTTGTAATCATGTCTTGCCAATGTTTGGTTTCGGACGCTCCGGTGCCATTCTTTCCTGTAAATGGTAAATGTACAATAAAAATGTCACAATTAGTACAATGAACTGACTATAAATCCCAAGGGATATATAGTTTAAATTGGTTGTAATTATTTATATATATAAATAGGTATATATATAGATAATGTTATAACAATAATATGCTTTGTATTCGGAATGATATCATTACTTTTGCTCTTGTTCGTGTTCGATATGCTCGATACACACCCTTGAAAGTGAAAAGATAGTTTCATTAAAATTTGTATATAGTTTTTTTTGTGGTATGAATGATTGTAAAATGAATTGAAATCTAATATTGTTATTAAAACTGTGCTATATAATTTCGCTTTAATTTAGTTGTTTTTAATAATTTATAGCTAATAAAAAAGACTAATGAAGCCGATTAAGTACGCGTTCTGTTTGTACTATCCTAACCGTCAAAACAATAAAAAATCAGCCATATATATATATATAAATATTATTTATTATGAATATCGTTATTAAATTTAAAAAAAGTATATGAATGAAATATTCAGATATAAAAACTATATATAATTTAGCTTTGTTAAAATACGTACATATATTATATAATGACATAGCTGTGTGAAAAGCGTGTAAGTATATATAAATATATTAAATGTATATATTTAATATATTTATATATAAGTAGATCATAACGTAATAATCTTGTTGGGAGTGGAGTTTTCATAGATAAATATATACAGTGTTGAATGCATGCTGTCTCCGTGTACTTAACGTCTAGAAGAAAAAAGTGAACAATAGTGATTGATATATGTAGATATATATTACAATACTAGAATTAGAATTAATATATAATTTTTGGGGAAACAAAACAATCTCCATCCCCCAAACATTGCGTGCATGATACGTTATTGCACAAATACAGTGAAATCAATATATATATATATTATTAATTATTATATTTAGTCAGATTATATTATCCTTTTTTATTTAAAAGCCTTCAGCGTTAATCAAGAAACAAAGGAAGCGCGTGTATACAACCTAATTTAATTCGAGCTGCTAAGAAAATAATATAATATAATTATATTAATAAAATATTAGGTGGATTATAGTGGAAAAAAGAAGAAGAGTAACGTAAAGTTGTGTTTACTTACCTGCAAGAAGAATTCGACCAATCAGTTCATTCCTTCCAATGTTGTCAAAGTCCATAACTAAGACGTCAAGAGAGCATTCCCGAATTTTTTCCCAGGGCACATTAAAAGTAAATGTTTCATTAAACACAGGATTTAAAGTGCACTTGTAAACCGGTGTCTTCCGCTTTTCGATCCTTTTCTCTCCAAATTGAAGCCAAACTTTGACGTATGGATCTGGAAATGGGAAATTAATAAGAGTAATATAATATCATCATACTATTTTGTTTCCTTTCAACTAATGAATTCATTGGAAAATAAAACTGGTTGGAATATTATCATCATAATCTCCCAGGAATTAATTGAAGGTATGTGTTATTGTATGTTTCATTACTATAAAGTGTCTTTTGTAGTTTTTTTTTACATATATCCTTGAAAGGATTTCGGACGTTCTGCATTTAAGCACATTCCACTGCCAGACTCATTGCAAAGTAATCCCCCAAACAATAGACGTTATTAAGAAATGATGAGTTACATCTTATGCTATCAGTAACTTTAGGTATGTATGTATCAGAAAATGAAAAGTGACAAATCAAACTAGCAAAATAAAAACCTGTTCTCTTCTCTTGTCCGTGCTACCTTCTCCACAGTGCCATTCATTGTTCATTTTGCTAGCAGCATATATGTAATATATTTGTAGGTATGAATTTCCAACTGTAAATTAGAAACGGTTATCAAACACCAATATAATAAATCTGTAAGACCTATAAATACGTAGCTGATATTGAATTGAATGATACACGTCACTTGCCATTGGTTAAAGGTAAAATAATAAAAGTTTTCTCCATAACTCCCCGGGGGATGAGATGGGGGGGCTGAAAATCAATAGGGTGCTGAGTTATGGCCTAAGGTATCTGTGCGTCAAATATCAAGACATTTGAGTACACCGTTTTGAATATATAGTGCTCTCAGACGGACAGACAGACAACCTTGCTAAGGTCAATACTACAGCTGATTTCATCAGCTACTTAATAATGCTAACGCACACTTTCCACATTTTGTTTAGTTAAATGAGAAAAACATGATACTGCGAGACTTGATTTTTTTATTTGAATGTCAAACTGGTGATGTAGTGAGCCAAAATCATGTAAACATCATCATAATATGTAACACCATTCGGAAGTATATCTCGACATTTTCTTTAATCAAATATAATTTTTTCGATTAAAATGCAACGTATTTTTGTTCCTCGGGGCATATATGTATACTTGTAAACAAAATTAGGTGCGTTATCCAATTAGCACGTCACATTACCGTGTTTTCGTACAGAGCATTTGTGTCAGAGCTCGACCCAAATTACTATGCACATACATTTTACCTCGAAAGTCTACACGAAAATATTTAAAAAGTAAATTTTGTCGGTGTATAGTAGTTGGGCCCGGAGGCAATCAAGGCAATGCATTACTTATTTCACATCAATGGTTGGTAAAATCGTGTACCTACATCAACAAAATATGATATGCTTATAATCTTCCAAAATTAGGGTTTAGGCTTTTGAAGTTATCATAGATTAGCGGCAACAACAACCTTTGCAAAATTCAAGCACGTGTATTATTAAGTTTATCAAACATGAAATAATAAGTATATAAGTTTCTCAAATGCCCCGATAAGAGCAGATGTACAATACATACCTATATGCATACTTAATAGCCTGTGTAGGTGGTACACTTTTTACTGAATTTGGAAGATAAAACTAAGAGAGAGCCTAGTTGATATTTTCTCGCCGTGTCATGTTTCCGACGAAACTTTTTCAAATATCGTTCAAACTGAGAAGAGTGAGATTGGCATGCGTAAATTCGCCAAGATAAAACTTTTCTCCAACCAGAAAAGCAAACGAACACGGCGAAATTTACAAAAAAAGAAGAAGTTAGATGCAAACATAGTTACCTGCCCATCCGCTTTATACCACTATGTTATAATGGAACATGGTATGTATGGAAAGAAAGACAGAGAGAGAAAGCAGAGGAATGAGGCTCGGGTATAACCCTAAAGAAGAAACATGTCAAGACGTCTTAAATTATCAAATTGTGAGTGTGTTGGGTATGCTACCAACCTGATTTCCCATTGATGTCTTTGGCCTTTAGATTTCTTGCTTTCAAAAGTGTAAGTGTTAAAGTGCTATTTGTTGGGTGATAGCAGAGAGAGACAAGGAGCTCTCCACATTTATCTTTGGCTGGTGGTTTTAGCGCCTTCCAAAACACTGGCTTCTCGGAAAAGTCCACCTGGAAAGAAACACACACAGAGAAAAAACATAAAACATCCATAATAATACTATATGCATACATATGTAAATATATCTATACACAGGAATCACGAGACGCACACAAGAAGATATTTTTCACATGAAAGAATATTTTTTGGGTAGAAATAACAGGGAATCTAGAACGGGCCGAGTGCGAACGTGTGTACCACTGTGTATACTAGAGACAAACACAAAAGAAGTTTTTATATTTTCCACCGCCGCGTCGCGTCTTTTCTTCTTCTTTTTCCAAGAGAACTAGCAAACGAAACAGACTTTATGTCGAACTTTCTTCCTACTTTATTCACTGTATACTTTCAAGACACTAGACACACACACACACACAACTTTCACTTTTCTTATAACACTTTTCCCCTTTCTCTTTCTCTCTTCCGTCCTCTTGTGCCTTTTAACATGTTAAAAAGTATGCGAGAGTGTCAAGAGGACTACATAAAAAAGGAAGATAGTCATTTTTAATACTTTCCCATTCTCTTTCTCTAAGAGCATAGAACGGTCAGTTGGCATTAATTTATACTATGTGGGACAATAAATCAAATATTATTTAAAGTTATCTGTGTAGCCTCAACTATAATATGTTATAAAAGAAAAAACCGAGCCCGTCACACTATTTTTCCATTTCAGATAAGGAATATATATATATATATAGACGTATTTATGCAATGGTAAGGTAAGAAAAATTGAAGTAGAAAGAGGAGAGGAAACTGTAAAAAGCAGTAAACTTGTTAAAACGGAACATGGAAATTTACTCTTCTAAACAAACATAAAACTTTTGCATTCAGTTTCCTCGCCTTGTGTTCCTCTCTCTTTTTTCTTGGCTCTAGCCTTACCCCCTTGGCTTCACTTTCACATGATAGCTGCTTCACCTTGCTCCCGGACACATGTTGCCAAAGGGCTAAATTATAATCCATATACATGTGATGATGATAGGTTTTTTTATACTACGTACATAAATATTAATATTATCTATGAATATTTTCCAAGTTTACAATAAAAACGACCATTAACCATTATATTGTATGTATATTATTATTGTTGTTGTGTACATAGGTATACACATACATCATAGCCATTAATCTAATCATTGCCACCCATATTTGAATAATATTTTTACCACCACACAAAATAATGTTGTGTTTTATTACAGAAATATTATCAAACACAAAAAGACTGGATATTGTGATCCCATCTCCAAAAATTCTTGTTTATGAAATAAAAGTAAGAGGTGTTTTTCTCTCTCCTTATATACTCCATATAAAGTCTATACTCTATATACCTTCCTTGCAGTGTTCAATTTTTCTGGGTATATGTATACTTGGTCCATTTAGTAGAACGAGAACATGAAATTATTTACATTCACGTAAGAATATATACAGCATATATAGCTTTACTTTATTTAAGACCATTATCTGGAGGCTACTGGGAATTCCAAGTCTTTAGTTTCAAGGCTATTACAGCTTTATGGGACTTTTTGTCTGAAGATGGTTGTCTTATATTGTTGTATTTTTATACCTTTTGCCTGGTTCAAAAAATAGTCTTCTGTTTTTTAGAGTTACGCAACATTGGCTAATGTAAATAGCCTATTATCGAGAGGAGATAGAGAGAGAGAGAGAGGAAGAGTTTTTGGAAGACTAGACTAACACACTATATAGCTTGTAAAACATAGCCTATTAAAAAGATACTCAGATAGTCAGCCTTCCTGGCATAGAATGGAATTTATATCGCCATTACATTATATATAAGTGAGTGGGAAATAATCTATCAGAGAAAAGAATTATCAGCATTATTGTATAAAAACTTGAGAGGAGAACAAAAGAGGGAAAAGAAAAGTATAACACGACAAGGCGAGATGAAGAGAGTGAGAGAGAAAAAAAGGATACAACGACTTTGCAGCTTCCACTTTTTCCCCGTCCTCGGGTTGTACTTTTCAACGTCTTGGAAAAGACAGGATTAGATGGGATTTAACACAAAAGAATGCAATTAGTTTGTTGTGTAAATACTCAAAACCTTTACTTTCCTTTCTCTTTTCTAGTCACTCACCCTTAGTCAATGAGTCAGCAACTTTCACCAATTTTTCTCTCTCTCTTCTTTTTTTCCTCCTCTCTTTCCATCTTATAGCCTCAACTTTGGGCCAAGTCAAATAACCAAAAAGTGTAACCCTAATCGAGGGAAAGCTGTACATTACTTATTTTCCGCATTGCTGTTTCAAAAAAATACATATCTATCTCTAGGTATAAAGTGTAATAACATACTCTGCTGTATTACAATACCACATAAAATCCTTATCTACAGTTCCAATTCCAATGCTAGATATATATATACTTTGTGTTGATCGAGTACATAAATTACGACGTGGGTGTTATTCTCTAATTCTAATGTTCCCAAAAGAAGTCGTATAGAGAAAGCTAAGAAATACGATATAAAAAGTAGTTTTTTGTATGCATACTACATATTCTGTAAACTATGTACATGTTGTTACAATCGCCCCTAAAAAAAATTACTGCACGGCATGCTTCGACTATTTGATTTGTAGAATTCTAAAAAAAAAGTATCCAGCCTTGCTTGCGCATGCACCTGCACTTTTTGAAGGTACAGCTTTCTTGAAAAAAGCGAGGGCATTACACGTTAATTTTCTCTCGAGTAGTTGACTTATTCGGTGCCACATTTTTTGCTCTCAATCTGCCATGATTGTTTGCTTTTACGTTTTCAAGAGTTTATTTACCCCGAGAGTAAGAGACATGTTGCCACCCAGTTTACCTAAATCTTGATGTGTGGCGTAGGTATTCAACGTAGTAGCACAGATGTCACAGGTCTTGTCACATAATTTCAGCGTTAAACAAATTTTATCGCAAAGACTTTTTGACATTTTGCCAACACAACAAATGGACAATAATATATTGGTGTTTTCTTCGATGCACTTATTTCGACTAAATTGTCATGCCACAATTTGTTGGATGTCAAAAAGCGCTACGATGTACAATGTCCAACTGACAATTAAATGTTCATCTGTCAAATCTCAACAACATTACTTGTTATCCTCCTACACGCAACCATCACCTTCGCTGACTAGTAACATTGTTGAAAAATATTGAGATTTAAACAAAAATATGTAGCAGACTAGCTTGGTGACCATGACTGCTATAACTTACACTGTCAACATTCAACCTTGTTCGGTATATGTATATGTGTTCTAGTGCATCTTGTTAGAATAATCGTAATTGATGCGGCGAGACATGATCAATTTTTGCTATAAACAGACCAACAAAACCGTCACAACTTATTTTATTATTATACGCCTGTCGCCTCAGTATTTCTTCGGGATGTCCATATGACGGTTGTATTTGCACGCATTGGTAACAATGGCGACTTGTTTATCGGGCCCTCAGGAGTTCAAATAATTCATTTTCTAGCGCTGTGACAATAACCTACTTTTACTGAGAATCTTATCATGATCTGTATTGGCTCTTCAATCTTACCTCAGTGCAGTCAAGTGTTTAAACATTGTGCTAATATCATTTTTTACATTTGTCGGTATATATTTTATGTGAGATAAACTTGCAGAAAAAAATCCAAAACAGACGTTGAGCACAACTGGGGCATCGTACCAGAAAATAATTCTGAAACCCAATGGAAAAGAACTTCTCGCACGTACCTATTTTTCGCGTGACACCAAAACAATATTTTTTTTGCAACAAGACTCCTTGACTATATCAAATAACTGAAAAATTCTGAATGCATTGAATAAAATGTAGGTTTATGATGGCGTGTGCATTCGGTTTATTCTTGTTTATCTAATTTGCTTGTATTTTGTAATAGCATGTTATTAGATTAGAATTATGCAGCACACGTTTCTTGGAAAAAACTACCCTTTTTCTCTCTTCATCCATCCATCCGAAAAAATGTTTTCGTGGATGGATTCAGTGTGTAGAAACATGAAATCAAGATTTTTTGTAGAGATGCACTGAAATCAGACAAGCAAATAAGTAGGCTGATATTTATATCCAAGTATGTCAAGCAATCAACATGGTATACACACTGCAGTTGTATATACAACACTATTATGAATATATGTATGATAGCAAAAAAAATCTTCGTATTCTTAGTAGTACAATAAGTAATTTGACAGTTGAATGAATCTCCCCTTCCTGTTCCTCTCTACTGGTGAAAGATGAAAACGTGTCTGTTCATATATACCACTTTTGGGGCAACCAATGAAAAACAAGCAAAATATATAAACTTGCACAGTGGTATCAAGGGATAAAATCATTGCGTTAAAAGATGCTTGTGCTGTTGACCTTTAACTAATTTCTCGCGGGAAAAGATGATAATAATATATTTCTATCTTTTTGACTTTTTAGAATACATACATATATACCATGAATACCATGATGCATACATGTTTTCTGAAACAGTACAACTTTTACACATTAAACATTTACGGTTTACACCATGTTTTTTTGCTGCAGAACAAAAAAAAGTTAACTTTTCCCAACCTGCAAAACAAAAATATGAATAAAAAATATAGTACCTGAATTTCTTTTTACCAGATATGGAACACGCGAAAAATATGTATGTATTTAGGTATATAGGTATAAAAATAATAATAACTTAAATGGTACATTCATTCAGCTTATTGGGGTAAAAGCAGTAATTATTATTGTTATTAAACTAAACGAAATTGGTTGGGTACATAAAAGATTATGGGCTTATATTTGTTAGATGAGCAAGGTTATGTTTGCCATAATTTTGTAAATGAAACGTATATACCTACATAAAAGTACAACTTTGTATGTCTTCTATATTCCGCAGAGAGCGAGAGAGAGAAAGAGAGAAAAGGTTAAAACAAACAAAGTTAACATGGACATTAATATATTTTTTTATGTAATGCGGAACATTTTGTAGTAGTCTCTTTGAAATGGTAACTTATGGTCCTTTTCACATCATATCGAAATGTGTGTATATGTTACATCATATTGTGAAGCTTGATTGGCTAAAAGGCACACGGTTTGACAAAACATGTTAAAACTGTTAGCATGCATTTTATATTTAGTTTTTTTTAATGGATTATTAGATTAGCCTTCTAACGAGGATGACGACGTCCCTCTCTTTCCTAATACACATCAAATCGCTATAGTCATTGGATTCTATACTTTTGGAAAATATCACCATCCGACTAAAATCCAGCATCCAGCGCCATACATGAAGGTTTTTTTTAAATATCACATAGAGTATTGAAACAACTAATTGTCATCTGTTTGCGTCATTCATCTGGATCTAGTCACATTGGAAGTATGATGTATGTAACTATATTTAATATACATATGATGATATCATCTATTTTCTCTCATGACTTACGAGAGTATTTTTTTTTCTCCTATAAAACCACGAAACGTATATAATTTGCAGATGTGTCTCTGTGTCTGATTCAAGGAGTGGAACGTCAAGAGACATGACCCACTTAGGACCATTATATAGACAAGAGTGAAACTTATTTTACAACACATAAACGCTCTGCAATTTTATTACTACTCTTTTGGTTTACAATAAAAAGGGTGCTAGTGTATATGTAATCTGTCGCCATTTTGATAATTTTTGTAAAAAAAAAAATGTGTAAGTTCATTACCGTAAAAACACCACACAATTTGCTGCGGGTTCCCCCTTCCCAAATGTGTATATATGTCATATTATAGTTTGTCGTGAAAGAATTTATGGTCGCGATCGTAAAAAAATGGATGAAGACAAGTAATTCCCTGTATTGCTCTATAAATGTCATCTCATTCCTATCTCTTTTGCTCATGTGCTTACAAAGACTGTATGTTTAAATGGCTGTGAAAGAGATGTAGGGAGAGCAAAATCCGCTACTGACATATTTATGAATCCTACCCAACATAATAATATCTATTGATATGTCTGATCGTGTAGAAAAAGAGATAAATGTTTAATGCTTGATATGTGGAGTGTAAAAAAGTAGAGATGGCAAAAATATCCATGCAGACTATAATACATTTTTTTGGGGGGAAATACTTATTGCACAACAGATCGGGGTTTTCCCTGGATTTAAAAAAAATGATTGTTGCTGTATAATATAGTAATGTAAAAGTTGTTTGGAAATAAACTTTTTATCCTCGCATGTGTCATATAACCTTATGTATTCATCCTTTTTAATATAAAACCCTTTGAACGTTTTCACGAAAAATCATTACTTTTCAAGGCTAAGTGGTTAGCGGATTTGGCGATTATAAAGGAGAGAGAAAAAAAGCATGCAAATGCTGTTGGGTTGTGTTGAGTGCTTGTCCACAAACTTTAAGTAAAATTTATGCAGGAAGGGCACCATTAAAGAAATTTTTACTTCTACGAATTACGAACAAAAAACAGTAAATCATTCCCCATTTCTCATAAGAATAAATTTCGTAGACAAAATACTTTTAGAAAGAGGAATCGATCGATACAGCATTCGGCATAGATTATAATGAAGTCGGATATTTATTTATTTTTTACATTTTTACCATCCTCACTGAAAGCTGACGTTTTACCTAAGTTTCACCAAATGACAATCTTGAAGAAACTTGAGAATGTGAGCAAAGAATAGTGGAATGGTCAATAAAATAGAGACAAAAGTCACGTAAGATATTTAAACCTTTCGAAAAAAGCTGTATTACCTAATTTTTGTTTGTTGATTTGTGAAAATAAAGCCGGATACAATTATATTTACTGTGTAAGGCAAATACACTGGTCTAGACATTATAATCAATTCGTTACAAAATTTTACAATATTTCAGATTTGATTTGGTGAAAAAAGTTCCGTTTGCAAGATATCGTATTTCCTGACGTACAGATGGCCGTAACAATTCTAGAGCTTGCACTGGATTACGTAAAATGAAAATGACTTTAAAAATTCTGTTGAAGGGCCCATTTATATTTTGTGACGACTCATAATAATATGTGCCTGTTTCTAATCTCTAGAATCCAAACATAACCATCTGATTTGACTACCTAATGGGCATAAGTACCACACAAACAAGTTTAAAAGTTCCATCAAACAAATACATAATACAAGAAAAAAAATTCCCGTGTATACTCAGTTTGTTTAAAATAAATGCTTTCAGCTTCGTGAAAAACTTGGAAGTCTACAATCAGCCTTCTTTGTTCTCATTTGCATTTTGTACGTCTTGATGTGGGAAGAAAGTCACTATCGTTTTATCATCGTCGTCTTTTTATGTAACGTTAAAAAAGTGGCACTTCAGATCGGAAAAGGAGACACACAAAAGTATATGTTTGTTGTATAGCCTGGAGAAAGAAACGTAATACTTCTTTCTTCACAAAACACATTCAGTTCACATACCAGTTTTAAAGAACTTTTCTCTTAAAGAAAAACTTATAAATAGGTCGCACACAATTTGTTCGTTCCGAAAAATACTCACGCATGGCTTGAATGCCTTTGTAACATCTCTTATGAAGCATATACAATTACATAATATTACTTGAATGAAGTAAATACTTGCTTTATTGTAGCATTTTATATTTTACGCAAGTATGTATATATATTATATACACGCAAGCAGACAAAATACTTGTCTGTCAGATTTAATCTCACAATTTAAGTTTTTATTATACGCTTGTGCATGTGAAAGTTTTGCCCGGGATCCAGTGAACTATACCATAAGAAACCCCTGTGCGACATGTCATATTTAAGCTTTAGATCTGTAGTTTCAATCGAAATTGTAGTACTACCAGTAGAGAATATATATATACATGTATATACATACAAGTATGCACGAGGCTCCAACGAAAATACTAAATATTAAATGAACTGACAAGAGTTCAATGACAGCAGAGTGGTACAAACGATAAAATGAGTGTGATACACAATTGATTTCGTTTGTCATTTTAAACACCAACAGTAACAATAAAAGTGAATTAAGGTGTCACCTAAAACATGCAGCAAAAGTACGAAAACATCGAAAACCCAACAGGGCAACACGTTTAAACATTCAGTCACATAGGTGATTTCTTTCAAATGCAAAAAACAGTTTTCTTTATCAATTTACTGTTCTTTGAGTTGAAGTTACTGTGTGTGGGGGGATCTCTCTATTGTATAAACTATGTAGAATGTTATATCCTAAAGGAACATGGAGCTGCGATTCAACCCACACAATTGCAAAAGTACTTGGTTATTCACTGGCGTGTCATGGCAATTTCATTTTTCTGCACACAAAAAAAAGCCAAGGTAAAAGTATTGCACGCATTGTCAACAAGAGCTATCGTGTTTTGAAAACCGCTCAAACTCAATTGAAGTGCTTTCAGAATGCCAATTGATAGCATTATATTACTACGAAACGAGCACATACAGCAAAAACACGATATCTCGACATCAACCGTGTTTGAAAATTCTTCTAGTTAGGACTTTTATTCAGGATTATTGACATGATGCAACCTTCAATGGATTGTTATTATTATTATTATTATTATTAAGTTTTATTAAGATATACTTGCATTTGAACTCGGTTATGTGTTAGCGTGATGTAGTTATTTTCACATGGCCAATCATCAAGTGCATTTTGTAAATTAATTAAATTTATGACCAAGTAAAAAAGCATACATGCATGCATGCAAAATTATAATGTCTTGAAAATGCGCTGCGGAACTGAAAATCCATGTGATATATCGGTATAATATCATAATGGAATTGTCGCCACGGTTCCAGAAATTCTGGGCATATATACATATTAATTATATATATTAATTATGCAAACTGATTTTCGATGATTTAGTTATCCAGCAAGACATGGGCACAGGTATAATGTAAATCATTTAGCAATATCAAGGGACCGGAATCAGTTCCAGGGAAAAGATGTCGTTATTTGAGTTATATGTCAATTTCATTTCTTATTAGCCTGGTTACCTCGCTAATTAACTCCAATGCCTGGTGGATACTAATACTGTACAACAGGATATTAAAGAATCCCGTAAATTTATTTACTTTTCACCCACACACTCACAATATTGTATTATTTAATAAGTATGCTTTATGAGATATCTTAATCTAATGACATCATGGATGATTGTGTTCTTATGAATTCATGTTTTTTCTCTGTGTAAATGCCCTCGTAAAAACACAAGGGAGCTAGGAATGATGTGCAGCTTTCGACTTGAGTACACATGTGTTTTTTTAATGAAGGCTCTACTGTACTGCTCATTAGCATTCTGCAGTCGATTTTACAATGACTCAAAAAAATTAGCACCTGTGTGTTCCCAATTTAGAACATGATTTCTTATCTGTACTTTAAGCAGAGATAAATGAATTGGATAAACATTGTTCTGCCCTTGTTCAAAATTGCTCTGCATATATGTTGGCAGCAGTATAATCATGCATAACTTCATAGCAAGCCTTAATGCTGCATAATGTAGTGAAGGATGACGATGCATAATATGACTCCAGTGCAATTGCAGTCAAGTAGCTCAGAAAGTGAAAAAAATGAGTAAGTTGAGTAAGTGAACCGTTTCCGTTTTCATGAAAAAATGTGGCTAAGATGTTAAGACCAAGGAGAAAAAATGTGGAAAGGAAACTTTCTCCCTATTTTCTTCAGTTAATGATGTTCTTCTGCACTGTGTAACGCAGAGAAAAGGGTTTTGTGTGTAGGTGTCTAAAGAAATCAGACCGGTTGACTAAATTGAATCTGCGCACAGTGAAGTGATGTATAGAAAAGAAAGTTACGAGAGAAAAAAAAGTTGATCACCAAAGAGGGATCCTCCTCCGCATATCTAACAAATTATATTTGGTTGACTGAAACGCGACAATTTTGAAGCTATAGAATACAACATGAAAGAAAATGTAGCAGGATGCTTGATTTTCTCTTTCCACGGAAAAAATAAATTATAGATTCGACGTGATCATGTAACCGGAAAGCTACAATATGAGCTTTTACTATACCTAAATACACTATCATGTCATTTCTGCACATTACTAAACAAAGAGTAGCAATCGAAGAGAGAGAGAGAGAAAACATGCAATCTATTCCAAAAGTTGAAGTGGAGTTTATTTTCTCTCAATGACACCTGGTTTTTAGACATGTTTGTTTGATAACCAACATTATTAGTCAGTCGCTTCATCAGATATGAATTTATACATCCTGTTGTTGTATGTATCAGGTTTGCTACCAGTAGTATTAGATGAATTTGGCCTCAGTATATTTTTTTTGCCTTTTCACGAAATTCCTAATTGAATTTAGCAATATTGTTGTAGAATACAGTGTATTTGTAGGTAAATATGCCTGTGAAGTTTTACATGATATTTGAGCGTAAATAAGATAGGAATATTGAGTATACACGGAAGCGGGTTGTAGTCAGGAACACTATCTAATCTAATAGAGTTTGTAAGTTTATAGAAGAATCATTATTACTGGTATTCATACTCAATTACAAATTGCCATTTTGCAATATACATGTCTCCATCTCCGCTGGCTCACGAACCTTCTCATTTTAGGCAGGCGTGGGCTCACAAAACTGGATTTTATAAGAACTCCTTTTTTTATGCTAAGCTTTGTGTAGTACAATATCCTTTAGACTTTTTTGTACTGCTGCGGAGAGGCATGTCTTCCGAATAGGAAGAATAAGAGGAAGTCCTGCTAACCAGACTGGAAGAGTCACATAGACAAGAGCATGTCAACAAAGAAAGTTTATTTGTCCGGAATGGTTGTACTAACAATAAGGTCGTAGTAATAGACCGAACAAGGGGCGAGACATTTCAATGTGCGTTTTTGTGTAGAGTACAAACAAACTTGTGAATAGACATGCATGCCTGGAGTATTGGTGAAGTATTATACATGCATGCATGTAAACATAGCTCCATGGTTCTCTCTAATAATAAGCACATAGCAAATATATTCACATTCCATGTGACCACATTCCCCACCAAACAATTTTCATGCTCATTAATTTGTTTCCACGTAATATGAACGTGCAATTAAATGAGAGAGAGAGAGGGAAAGCGAGAGAGTGAGCCTAGTACAGTGGCATCGACATTAACATAGTGTACAGCGACATAATAATAACACCAAGTTCAATATGCTATACATTAAATAGGTAAAAGCATGAAAGTAAAGTTATCAAGATGGACGGTATTTTATGGAGCAAAATAATTATTTTTCTTCCATGACATTATATCACTGGAGGACCATGAATGAGATTAAATCATTTTGTGACTTTGACTTGACATTTTCCTTTGACCACTTCTGTTTTATACTTCAGTTAAAAATACATTACACAAAAATATAACATCAAACGACTGAGTAGGAACTATGAACTGCAGGATTAGTAAACGCCCTATGACGAGGTCACAAAATGCAATGTTTACATTGTGTAGGCTCACAATATATACCTACATATTATGTGATGTGTATAGTGGGTAGTATACACACAAAGGAACACGTTTATTATGCAGGTACGTGTACTTAAGTGAGCATATTTGTATTTATAGCTCTTTAGAGGAAATTTACTTCTTTTTTTCAAAATTCATGGTCAAACTGGAGAATTGAAGAAACCTTTACTCAAATAAATTGCAAAAAATGCTAATAATAAAACGAGCTTCAAGAATGATTCACTTTGATTACAATACATTTATTCAAATTGTGTTTGAATGAAATAAGAGTACAGACAGATCCGAGCTCATTATTATATGGACAATTGGAGTTCGCATTACTGCAATCATGTTAAAGTCCCACTTCAACTTCGGAAAATGCAATGAAACTTTAAGACGGCGCATAAAAAAGGAAGAAGGTAAGAAAGTAAAATGATCACTCGTCCACAACAACACAATATACATACATACCTACAAACATCGGAGGCTTTATATTATGACTTTTTTTGTCCATCTGCGAAATAATGGGCAAGATGTTGAACCTCTGCTGTGTGCGAGAGGAAGAAGGATAAAGCAATAATACTTAGGGGCACACCATTGGTGATTTGAGGACTTTCAAAGAATGCTAATTTTTTTCCTCGTCGTTGCACGGAACCAAAACCGAAGACGAAAAGGAAAGGTCAAAAGGTTGACTCTCTGGGATAGAAAATGAAAATGTCTCCCTTCTTCTCAATTTATTTTTAAACTGCTATACAAATACAATTGTTACAGCAAAACCATGTGAAGTTGCAAGAAAGAACCTTGCATGCTCTTTGCGTAGAATTACGAATTATTAGATGTTTTTAGATGAATGTCTTCAACGGCAGTAGTAGTAGGTACTTTTACAATAGAAGTGTTTGAGTGTTCACTCTTTTTCATGTTGAGGGAACACGTGCCTTTTGTGTTACTCAACGAGGTTTTTCAAATGAGGTATCTCATAGTATGCTATCTAAACGAAAAAAAACACAGTTATTTGGCCCCATACCCCATAACAATTTGACTTCGGGTTTCGAATTCGTTGTAGCTAATTCCTAATGTAATCATTCCAGAAAACACATTTTAAAAAAAATCTTCAACGTTCGCGCTCCATTTGAAACCTTAAAAATGGACGACCGTACGGTCGGCAGACAACATGAAATGATATAGAATCATACAGTGTTCTAAAAAAAAAAAGTCCGCATTACTATAAAGTTTCTAGAAGTCCCTTATATTTAAGATAAGTAAAAAATATAAGGGTGCAAAAATATAAAACGCCTGTCTATAAGCAAAGCACAATTTCCCATCTTATTTTGGCAACTACAAAGTAATACTTACTACTACTACATTATTTTTCTTGTCCACTTGCATTTTCCCATTACCATGCAGCTATATATAGATATATTTTTGCTACCAGTATCAATCTAGTCACTCATGCATGATCCTATCTCGTCCAAATTCACACATACACATGTCGAAATTGCCGTGGTGGCGAATTTGTTTAGCGTTGCTGTTTCCGTTTCTATTATACAATGATGGCGTTCAAATAATCCATAAGATTAGCCAGACGCATATACTCCACAAGTATTCCCAACTGCACAAACATATAATTTTAATAACGTATTCTTTCGGCGTGCTGTGTACACGTAATGTATTTTATATTTTATTTATTTTCTCCATTTTCTTTCGAAAATTTAACAAAAACTCTTTACAACTTTGCTTTGTAAGCAAAATTGAAATAATTTGCTCGTCCAAATGCACTCGAATAAAATATCTAACGAACTGGTTTCGTATTCAACCATCGTCTCCAAAATTCAATAACAAGCGACAGAAAAAATTCAATGTTCCTATAGTAAATTTTATATAATATAATACGAAGAAAAAAAATCAACGAAATGTTTCCGACTACTCTTGACATTTTTTAAATGATTCAGTGATTAGTTTGCAGTAAATTTTTTTTTTGCACAAATCCAGAATAATGAATAAAAGGTGGGCTCGTGTTCTTTTACTATAAGAACATGGGAATAGCTGAAAATACATGATGCTCTAAATAGAGTTTTCAACACTTGGCATTCCTAGAATTACCCTGTGCCCTGTATAGTAGTACTTCCTTTGTGTTTGTCTTTAGTAAAGTCATTATGCTTACGGTAAAATATAAAAGTGATTAATCAATGTCAATAGGGATATACCAACCTGACAAAGGGGGAGGAAGACTTCACCAATGGAATCATCTCTTGAGAAACGGTCGTAGTCGAACACATGTAGATGTAGAACTCGGGCCTGGAGCTTTTGTATAGGAAAACCTGTAAAAAATTATATGGATTTTTTAAACACATTGTTATATTCACATAATACTTTACTAGACAACCTGCAAATTAACTTGTAAAGAAATACATACAAAAAAAAGTTTTTAAATAAGTAAAGATTCATCTAATTATAAAAGGTTTTTAGTGCAAATATTAGTAGCGCAGTGGTAGCAATAATATATTTACAGTAGAAAACAACCAACGAGTTACGATACGATTGTTTATCTTTACAGGTGTACAATAGATAAAACATTTAAAATTCGTTGCTAGTCAAAATGAAACCCGTTAAAACTTGTGAGATGCTAAAATGCACAGTGGTCGCATAATGTATTGGGGCTTCTTTGTACTACTTGGATACATGTTTCGTACCACATTACACTAAAAAAATATATATGCTTGGTAACGATTTTTCCTAACAATACGTAGAAGAAACGCAAATGGCAAGTGGCAAAACTACATTAAGGCCCATTTATGGTAGTCGTTGTAAGTATCCTATTCTCACCCAACCCTCGTTCGTAAATCATTTCTATTGTAGCCCCCTCTTCTATTGTGCACTCTATGTGCCTTACACGTAGAGACAATAAAAGCTTGATAAATATTCAAGAATGCGCATAATTCAACTGACAAGTGAAATCCACTAATAATAATTGCACTTGGAAAGTTGTATATACAACTTTTAAGGGATTTATAAGTCGTGTCCTTTCTCATAAAAACTCGACGGCAATCCTGTTGCTCATTAAATTAAATCAAATATGATACGTAAAAAAGTTTCTTCCCAAGAATAATTGTTGGATTTGTATTATATGTTTAGTTTGTTTCAGCAACGGATTAAAAAAAAAATTAAGTGCATGCATCCCTATCTATTTATCATATAACAAATACAATAATAATAATTTTTGTTTTTGATCTCTGCAAATGAATTGGGATGATGGTCAAACGAGTATTTCAGATGAGATTCCAAATTCCGTTGCAGCGGCAAAACCCGTCGCAGGCATTACTTGAAATAAATCGCAGACTCATCCATCGTCGTAAATAATAATAATAATATGAATTTGTACAACTTTTGTTTTAATCAAAGGGAATATAGGTAATATATACTGCCTTATTCATCCATTAAAATTCTTGAGAGGCATCCCAATAATTTAAATTAGAGAAATGAACAAGCTCAATAGTTTCCATTATCTTTTAATGAACCACTGCACAATAATTTTGCATGGAAAAGAAATATTATGTATCAAGAGATATGTACATACATACGTATATATCTTTGTAGGTAGTAATGCATGTTCTAAAAGTTCGCTGTCGGGGTGTGCATAAAATGCCAAAATGTGAAAATATAGCACCATCACGCTTTGGCGCTTTTAATGCATTTTATTATAGGTACACACTTGTGCATGTGAAAAGTTTTTGGTTTCAAGTGGAAATTGCGCGGTATCATTTGGAGATGGTAAAAACAGCATCTGGATTGATATTTCAACTCAGCACAAAGCATCACTATAACCTTCAGTCCTTGAGTGTATGTTCAATTTTATATTCTAAGTTGGCTTCCTTTTGTGCTGAATGAAACTATAGCCAAATCAGTAAAACAAATGCATGTGTCTTCAATAATTTAAAAGTCATGGTCATGATGACTAGCCCAAAATGGAATATATGAAAGTATGGTTACTTAAGTAAAATGTCTAGCTATTTTCTCAACTTCCAATTTCCTGTTTTATTTGTGACACTCTACCTTCTGATAAAGAGTGATGACCAATAAAAATTGAACTTGTGAGAAGACATACATTTCAACCAATTGTCTTGGTGGGAAATTTTAAAACTTCTAGTCCATAAAGTTTTTACGTGGACATGATGATAAGAAGCAGCAAATACTGAATACCCAAAAGTATGGCGCATTTTATTCTTCTTTTGCCTTTTCAACTTTAGCAAACCTACAAGTCTTTTAATTTTCTCTCTGGAGAGATATATACGTGGAGTTGGAAAGTATGCGATGCCTTCCTTGTTCGTCGTGGCATTCCTCCCAATCAAAATTTCCTCGCCTTTTGGTGCAAAAGAGTAATAATATCAGACAATCTGCTATATATTGTACATGTCATCATGAAATGAACATGAAAGTACATGCATAAAAGCTGCTGCTAGCACCTACTTTTAGTTTAGTTTGCCTGTATATTCCAAAAAGATGACTGAACTTCTTTTCCGGTATCTCGACCTTGATTGTTATTGATATATTATTATCTAAGTACGAAGTTCATGCCATTGCTTTTAAATTTCAAATGAAATTTCAAGTTAAAAGTTAGATGTGCCATGTGCCTATTTTCTTTTGTTGCTAGAGAAGGTTGTAGGAAACAAAAGGGGGAAAAAAACTTGTGTAGCCTGCGGAGTTCCCTTTTATCACTGTTCTATAACAAATGGTATTAGGCATGTAACGCCTATGGGGGGCTATATACGATGCAGTTTTCATGTAAAACCTGGTGAAAGATCAGCGAAATAATGAACGACATTATGGTATATGCGTTTGCCACGAGCAAAATTTTAAATTAAAATCATTTCCAAGTAAGGATGCTGGCTAATTGAGGAAATTAGCAAAGTAAAGCATGATTCTGTGGATAAGGATCATTTCATTATCTACTCTACTATACATACGATGATGCAGGATACTAGTAACATGCTAAAAGCAAGACCACACACTGTAATAACTAGTGACAGGCATTATTAGCGTGGAAGCATCTCTGAACAAGAGAGCTGTATGTGTGTGTGTATTGTACCTTCAAAGTAAAGTGTTTCATTCCATCGGGGATTCAAAGTTCTCCGCTTAATTTTCGTTTCCAAACGATGCTTCTTGTCAGGAAGGAGTGTAACACGAACGTATGGGTCCGACGTTCCTGAAATATCCTTGGCTGGTAGATCCTTCCCCTGTGTGATGTATCAAATTACAAGAAGAAGAAAAAAAAACATTGTTATTAAACCTTGCACACATAATTATACGTTGTCTTGAAACGTGATATGAACTTTTGTTTTCAGTTCAAGGCAAAATTGACTGTTGAATATAAAGTAGCTCAAACGATACTATGTCGGTCTCTCTTGTGATTTAGTTTCTCAGTGCACGGTGCAAGAGTTTAACAGTAATTCTTAAATACTTATGAATTTAATCATCATTATCAAACTACTAGTTAAAAAAATAACCACAGAATTTGTCATTTCCCACCAAAAATAATGCGTTCAGCTATGTGTCTATAAATATGTCGGGATGCATTAACCATCAGCATGTTCAGCTACACGAGTATTTTTTTTCAATAACAATTACTTTGTATAGATAAATAGCTTCTTTTTTATTGTTAGCCACTTTAATTATTACTCTAGCCTGCTACTGACAACAAAATCCAAGAGAAGCTGAAGAATCCACTCGGCCTGGTTTTTTATATTTATTTTCAAGCAGCTCAATCAAATTGCCAAATGGGTTACTACGGTACCAAATTTGTTTTACTGAAAAAAAGAAAGAAAGGAAACGTGTTTCTTAGTATGTTTTGATCATTCAATATATATATCCTTTCCCCTTCAATTTCTCAATTTGGTCAAGTTTTTTTTCCCTATCCAACTGACTTCATTTTCTTCTTCTTCTTCTGGCACCACAGTAATCATGATGGCGACCATGACAAGTACATGACTCGTTGAGACAATCCCTGAATCGCTTCTTGGTACTTGAAACCTGTTCATCTAAAAGAACCATTACGGCTCAGTTTCCACTTACTTGAACCCTCCTCTTTACCAAATATAGTTGCATAATATGTACTATCATTATTTCAATAAATACCTATAAAATAACCCCTTTACTTTCTCCGCTTTATTTTTATTTATTTTTATTGCTACACAACAGTAGTAATAACAAATGAAGCTGTTGATGTGTCTTTATGTCCCAGCCGCGGCAGCAGTAGTGCGAATTTTTGTGGTTATGTATTTTTATTTCGGACGAGAGCATCAGTTGCACCTCAACTACACTTGAACATATGAGGAACCTAACATGTCCTCTCTGCTTTCTCCGCCAGCCATCATATGACGCCGCTTGTTGGAATCATCATTATTATCGTCTTGTGTAGTTGTTATCTTGGAAGAAACACACCAGTCTGAATTGCCCACATGAGATTTTGTGTCACGACCAACAAGATAAAAGAAGTACTCAAGTATACGTTTGTATTTCATTTTGATGGTTGCAAAACCCAGATGTTCCACAAAAAAGCGGTACTACTACAACAACTCTCACCATTCAACAAACTGTACAAAAGCCACCACAACAGCAGCAACAACAACAAACATCGATGCAGTGCAGAAAACGGACAAATGCGACAAGAGAGAGAGAGAGAGAGAGAGAGAGAAAGAGATGTGATGTGATGCTACTGTAAGTATCTGCAATGGTTTCTATTTTTCTTTTAGAACACATCTTTTTCTCCCTTACATAAATATCATACGTGTATATGTGCCTTTCTGTCATGTTATGATCCTTTTCATCGGAAAAAGTAGCCTCCAAAAGTACTGGCACTGCCGTAAAAATAAAGATTTTAAGTTCGATATTTACAGCAGAGCTACACAATAAAAATGACCTTTTATGTTTCCTTTTTACAGGAGTGACAATCCACTAGAAGAAAAAAAATTGTATTTTCCGTCTCCTCTTTTATGTATATACTTTATAACCTCTTGTCTAAAGAATGAAGCTTTAATTTGTACTATGAACTTTTTGAGTAAGATCCAAACATTCTATAAACACTTGGACCACCACACAAATAATGATAACATTATGACTCCTATTTGTACTAAATATATATTTAGTGTGCAATTTTAAAGCATTTTTTTTTTGAAAAATGAGAACAAAGAATGGCATCATTCCAATGATGAATAATAGGAGCCAAGATGGCTTAAGAAAAATGAAATTGACAAATTGCCTTGATGGTTGAGGAGAAGTGATGCACAATTTTTATTTTTATGTGCAACTATGGAATGTCATCATTAATAATAAATAAGACGCACTGCTGCTGCTGTTGCTGCTTCCTTTTTGCCTATCCCTATTATTAAACCCAATCCCGTAAAATATAATATACTATAATGCTCCCTCGTAAAATAAAATGCTTACGTTCATTACAAAATTAAACTTGGTTTGTTTAGTGCTTCATACATATATAAGCTATTAAACACCAAAGATTTTTGGTGTAATAATAAAATGTCTCTTTGATCATCACAAAATTTAACGAGTATTTAGTTTTCTTTAAAACAAGAGAAAAGAGAACAAGGGTGGTAGTGGTGTGCTGGCGTGAACTGAATAATGTGTTTGTTGGACGGATGATTTTGCAACAGGCAGCAGCAGAAGCAGAGAAGACCAGCGTGTTGTGTAGCAGCCAAAACGGGAACAATGTTTGATCGTGTCAGCTAAGTATGATACATAGATTATTAGTGTCATATATAGTTGCATTTATTATACTCATCATGCAATGTCTTGTGATGATGTACATTGTGTAGTAATAGTAGGGATCGTTGTAGATGAGCACAAATTAAGTGTCATTTATATGGGCGCACACACACCATTGCACCACAACAGTAGGATGACTTTTATAGTCAAGAGGCTGTTGTTGTTGTTGTCGTCGTCGTCGTCGTCGTTATAGTTTGTGTTGAATTGGTTTTGCGTGTAGTAGTAGTGTAGCCGCAAAAAATTCAAAAGGAAGGACAACAACAGCCAAAAGAGACGCATCTGTATGTTTTTGTCCCCAGAAATGGGACGTTTGGAAGAAAACAAGAAATCGTGGACAGATGTGCCCCACTATAAATAGTCAACAGAGTGTGTGATCATATAGGTATAAGTCGACGTGTAGCAGTGCGACACGACATTGTATAGATCTACCACAATTTGTCTGTATGTATCAATGATTTTGGCATATAAATACTGGCTCTGCAGTTCTTGTGGTGTCTCTTTTGTCTCATTGTTTTATTATAAATCGGGCATTATACAAATGGTAAGCATTAACTAGATATGCCTGTGTTATGATACGCATAATATAAGAAATAGGAAGTGATCATCTAAGTACAGATCACGCCAATTTCTTTTGAAGAGTGTGTTTTTTTTTCAATTTTAGTTTGTCAGTTGTTGGTGGGGCTTTTCGTGTGACAGTTGCAGACTGATTGTGAGTGTACAGATGAGAAATTCCAGAATAAAAGGGAAATATTTAAGTACTTGGGTACAAAACAAATAAACTCTTTCTCAGGGTTTTGTACAGAATACAACAAATTATTTTAGAAAGATGAATAGCTACACATACTTTCTCCTTTTATTTTGGAAATAAAAACTCGGTCGACAAAGTAGCAAAGATAATGTGTTCTTCAGTCCTGGTTACATCTAATTTTCTTTACAAATTGTCTTTCGCTTTAAAAGGAAAATATTCTTGTAGAAAAAGCCCCGAGTTTTTTTTATTCAATTACACAAACTATTATTATTATCATCATCATCATTAGTATTATTATTATTGTTAAGGTATTCATTTTTAATATCCAGTCACTGCCATAACAATTTCTTTGTTCGTGTAGGAAGCACTACTTGCAAAAACAGTTTTCTAAATTGCTATAAAGCATAATTTTATCATCACGGATATTCGGGTATATGGGTTTCTACCCGGTTTTATGTATGTACTACTTGACAAAAAGGGTCTTTTATGTACAAGATTTGAAACGGTTGATCTTATTTAAGTTCTCTTTCTTGTTGCAGTTTCTTAGAATCATATTTAGTTTGAGACTGTTTTGTGAGATAGAGTGTAGTGAAATAGTGTGTTCATGACTTGTAGTAGGCGGCTTTTTTTGTGTGCCGGAGCCATTATAACGGATGAATTTAAGTTAAGCGTGTGGAAGGCTTTTCAAGACGTTTGGTCTTGTTATGACAAGACGTTTTGCTACGTGGATGTACTTCTTATTGTGTTAAAACAGCGTTTTCTGAAGGATTGCGCTGGAGCTTTGCAAAAAAGCAAGCACAACTAAAATATAAATACGTACCTACATAGATACATACATATATGCATTCTATTTAATATTAAACTGGTACGACCAGAGTACTGACGTAGTGAACTCTATATGGCACTAATATTCCTAAATCTATATGATTGCGTGTATAACTCACATTTACTTGCGGACAAATCCACAAGCATAGCAAATAACCGTTCAGGCCCTTTAGTTGGTTTTTTTTGCAGAAGTCAACGAGTTCTCATTTGCTGTATTTTGACACTTGCGTAGCCATAAGTATTTCCCTCTATCCTTAGATCATTTAATATATTGGGTTTATATAAATAGACAAAGAAAACCCTTTCCATGGTTTACCCTTTTTTCAGGTTACCCCCCTTCCACTTTTAAAGAAAATGCACTTCAAAAAAATTCTGGAGAACGAATGCCAAACTGCATAAAACTGACAGAAAACTTTGAAGTAGTTGTCGCTACTTAGTACTAGCATAGTATGAGTGTAATGAAAAGGTAACAAGTTAAATTACTGTGACAGTTTAAGAAGAATAAAAACGATGGCCCACTTGTAAAGCAGACCTTTATTTGCTACAATAATTTTCTCTGGCGTGCCTATTCTGTCAGAATAGGCGGGAGACACATATACAGTGCCAAGAAGAAAGTATATGGATACCTGGATAAAAAACTACGTTGTGGACAAACCATTTTTACGATGCATGGTCCTCTTTTGAGAATTCAAGAAAAGACGGAAATAACAACTCTCCTCAAGTTAGCACCATAACGTGGCGCTGTACACTGATGAAGAAGACTAAGTCTTTCAACTATCTTGTAAAAGTGTATTATTATACATACTTAATAAACTGCACGTGCTGCACTTTTGTATACAGTGCCCAGGCACAAATATTTAGGTACGCATGAAACCACTAGGGAAAAATGTATTTATTAAAAGAAACCATTTTATTGCTCATTTTCTAGAGTATATAAAGAAAATAAATAAATAAATATAAAGGGGAATATAAAGGGCAGAGATTATTATTTATTTATTTATTTAAGAGAACCACATATAGTATAGAGCTTGTTTGCTGTATCTAAAATTTTTAAAATACTGTTTATGTGTTTGCTGGTCACGACAAAGCTGGGAAAGGGTTTGCTGTCTTGTTTATTCTCTAAGTTATTTATTACTAATAATAATAATAATAATAAATATGTATTAGTCGTAAGAGCACACAACAAGAATTGAATAATATACTGCATTCCACATTTCCACACACAGAAGTATATTGCATTAAGTAACATGTAGGATGGAAAGTTGGTTAAATATAAAATCAAGTCCATATAAAGCGAAATTAAATTAGCAATATATTTAGCTAAATCCTTTGTAGAATTAGCCATTATTACTGAGTTTTCTTTCATTTTATTTTCAATGCTCCATGCAGAAAACTTTTTTTTTACAAGATCAGCGTGTAACCTTTATAAAGGTTGGTCCATTTAATTTATGTACTGGAAAATTTACGAGGTTACTAATTTTTTTATGTATATATTTTACATATATATTGCATTTTTGTCTCAAGGCTAATCGACTTTTCCCCCTCTAAACTACATTCACTACCTATTTTCCTATATTTATATATTTTTTTTTTTGTTTTTTCTGTAAACAAAATGAAATTGAAAAACCTTTTAGAGGATGAACTGTGTATGGATTTTCTAAGAAAACAGGAAAAAACAGGAGCATTAAATATTTTTCATTACAAACAACAACGAAGTTGATACACCAAAAAAGTATAAAGTTTTCAAGGTGATTCCTTTATCAGGAATAAAATTGGTACATTACAGAAGCCCTAACTTCATTTCAACTTTTACCTTCATGTAAAGTAAGTCATTGCCTTTATGCCGCAATATAATATAAATAAATACAAGGTATACCTAAGTGACATTGAAAAAACCATACCGATGGATCAGGCTTAAATATGTATCTTGAGAAAAGCGTTAGCTCACCGGATCAGACGGGAAAGCTCAACAAAAGGATGAGTAATGCACTTTTTTATATTCTATTCTCATTTCATACAAGTTTGCTTTCTTCCTCATGTTGCAAGATACACACTAGACGATTAGGAGAGCTCCAATAGTAGTATCGTTCCACATTTTACTTTCTTTACAACTGTCTCTCAAATAGAGGGAAATGAGCAAAAAAAACCCAGTAACATGGAAAAAAAGAAAATGGGACGTAAACCACTTAAATTATATTACAGTCACCATTTTGGAAATATCTTGGCAAGTTTCTGTATAATATATTGCATTAAGCCTGCTTTTCTCTAGTCTCTGTGGTGGTGTATAGGTAGAATATGCATATGTGCATAGTGAGTGTAGTAGTATGAGATGCAAAAGAGGACCCACGATTGTAATAAAATCCCATCATGTTACACAAACACACACACACCACACCACACCTTCAAAATAATTTATGGTTTGCTTTGATATGGTAATAAAATCGCAAAGGCCCAAATCACTCTTGTCATAATGTTGAAAATAATCATAATAATAACATGATACGTTTCAAGTTGCACTCATACTCACATACACAACACACACACACACATGTGTGTGTATTTATTTATATAGACACGGATTGTAGACAACGTAGCATAGGAATATTAATATGCAAAAAAAGTAACTACCACCGGCACAAATAACCACTCGCTATCAGTCTCGTACTTAATTTTACTGTCTTGTCACACAAAACTACAACAAAAGCGAGTTGAAATGATTGATGTTGTAATAAAAATTCATGCAATAAGGTGACAATACCTTGACCTCTTCTCTGATTCTGTGAATTGTAGTACGAGCACTAATACTGCTACTACTACTGACATAAATTTTAACATGTGCATATCATTAACATGTCATTCTCAATAAAAGTGTTTTTTGTAGACGTGTAGACTAGGTACATAATTTTGGGAGTGTAATTACATCCTTTGATCAAAATTAAAATGAAGTGTGAACAAAAAGCAAAACACGAAGTTGTAGTACCTAATTCACAATTATTGTGAGTAATATAAATAGGTATATGTGCATATTGTTATTGTTAGTATTTATTGGTACTATTACTTTGTATGCGTGTTTATGACATTACCTGAATTATCCTCAAGATGAGAGTCATGTTCTCAAAGTCATATTCTAGACTAAAGTTGATTTGTCCCACATTATCGGCCGAATCCGTGTTGTCGATGTACATGTCAACCAAAGATATTGATCTATTCTGCCAGAAAGCCATCTGAAAAAGTAAAAACATAAAAAATGTTACACTAATTCCACTTTCACCCTACATACATAAATATATCCCATGTAAAATTCATTTTTATTTTAAGTGCATTCAAAAAAAATTAAATGAAGACTCAAGTGATGATGTTGTAATAAAAGAATAAAAAACCTCTTTAGAAACAATTTTCATCCCATTCAGATCATCAAAAAAAGGTACTACCCCCACCACTATATCTTTTAATAAGGCGAGAGAATACACACTTGCATGAAAACTTCTTCTTTTTTAAATGTTTCAGGAGAAAAAAAAAAGATGATGCCAGATTATTGCTTACATAAGTAACAACAACTACCTTGTACCTTGTGAATTCCATGAATCTTTTATACAAGCGTATAAAACAAAATAAAAGTGTTCTTATTCGAATTTCATAGCCATATATGTGTTCCTTTTCCCTACCTACCTAGTTTCTTGCTGTGAAAAGCCAAGTGAAAGCAAATTCGGACAAAAGTAATAAAAAACGAAATCTAAATAACATTCTCTTGAATCACAAGTTTCTCTGAATAGAACCCCTAGTTCCAAATAAGAAAAAAAACGAGATGAAATAAGCGCGCACATTATTATTATTATTCCTTTCTGCTTTCCTCCTAAAAATGAAAAGAAGTATCAAAAGGAACGAGGAGAGTTGATTGCATGTTACGTTATTTATGACGTCGTTGGACTTTCTCAAGCGGAAATGTATAAAAAGAAAACTTGTGTACTCTAAAAAAAATTTCATACGCTTTTACACACTCACACTCTCTTTTTATTTCATAAATATAAGCATACGCGGACAATAATAATAATAAGAATAAGAATATATGTTGTAGTACAACTATGTGTGCATAATACTACTCTGTTATCTCTCTTTGTACCATGATACCATCATCGTCATCATCATCATCACCGTAATATTAATAAAATTCCTGGCATTTCCACCTGCCTGAAAATGAGAGTTTACACGGTGGTGGTGATAAAGTAGAAAAGTCCACCATTATTTTCAGCAGAAGTATAGTGTGGAGTTGTGAGGTAGCTTGGTAGTTAGGGAAGGATATTATGCACAAGGAGTACACAATGTTTTCTTTTATTCATACTTTTCCTATCATACTCACTACCACCACTACTCTCAGTTTTCCCTTCGTCATGTTCTACTTTACTACGCACAATTGAATGTACACTTTTTTGTTTACTCAAGTAATTTTTTACGCCATGTTTTTTCAAGAATATAGAATGAGTGTACACATAATAGTGGGATGCAAAGCAGAGGAGCAGACAAAGTTGCAGCAGCAGCAGTTGGTGAAGAACAAGAAGTGAGAAGGGGAGTAGTAGTAGTAGTGGAAGTGGTTGTAGTAGGGAAGAAAGTCCTACTTTTTAAACTGTTTTATCTGCTTCCCCTTGTGTTTCTTAATGTAAACACATATGTCCCAAGATGTTAGTATGTATTTAGTATTATATGACAAAAGAGAAAAATAAAACCATAATAATAATAATAATAAAATTCAGTCATCCGTGATTCTGCAAAATGCTTTCGTTTCGCTCTTTTCTCCTGGTGTATATTATTCATGCTATTTTTTCTCTCTTCCTACAAACAAAAAAATGCAGTGCACACAGGTTGGTTACTTTTCCTTTAACTTTTTGCGAATGAATACCTAGTCCACATATGAATTATAAAACGTGCATACATATGCAACGAAGCCTTTTTTAAATGTATTTGTGTGCTGCTGCTGTAACTAACTGTAATAGAATGGTGGTAGGATAATGCGAAGAGTGAGAGAGAAAGAGAAAGCAGGAGCAGAATTGCCCTAATATGTACCGAGTAATTTGATCTTTTGTGGATTGAATGGACCAAACTGACTGCAATGCAAACATTTCACCATACATACATACTCATCTACTACACAAGACATCAAAAAGTTAGTCAGCCGAAATATTATACCCTAATATTAAAAACAGTGCAGTACTTTCAACAGCACAAGCATAAAACTTGTATAACTGCCGCGCGTCTCTTCGCCTATGTAAATAACTTTTCTTCCAGAAGAAGAAGAAAAAATATAAGATAACCTGCAAATGGAACAACGTGTGCGTTGAGTATGTGTAAGGTATATTGTAGTGAGTGCTGCTGCTGCTGCACGACACTAATGCTCATTGTTCATAAAAGTAAAGACATTTACTGCTAATTAAGGCTCTCAATCTGTGTTAATGCTTGAAACCCCATTTTCCTTGCTGGTGAGAGAGAGAGAGAGAGAGAGTGAAAGATTCATAAATTGCTTCTCCACAAACTCCTCTCTACATAAAGTATAATATTATGGAATTATGCAACTGGGACTCTCGTTCTGTTACTCATTTTCTTTTTATTCTGCCCATTTTTACATTTTTATACCATACTTCATTTATTCCTCTTCTCTGAAAAACCTTGTTAGATTGGTAGTAGGTAGCATCATCAAAGAATTTTTTTTCCTCCATTCTGTAAAACTAATGTTAATAACTGTATTGTATTCTCATTTCAATCTTCATCCTTCATCAACATCATCATCTGAGTCGTCTTGTGTGAAAATATACTACAACAAAAATCGCATTATTATATATGCTGCTGCCTATAAAATAAAAGTGTGCTTCATTGGATTCCTCCTATTATGTTCTGTACGTAAGTCTTTCACCATTTCACCAAGTTTCCTTCTTATATGCTTGATTGCTCTTAAAAACTCAAATGACTACTTAGCTCTTTTTTTGTGTAAGCTTTCAAGCAAAGAAAAATGTAAAGGAGGAGAAAAATGAGTTAAGTAAATGTTTATCTTTATATATGAATGCGTGGATTGCTTGAAAGGATGCCTAAATTGCTTGTCTATCTTGTATACCTATCTGAATATACCTTTTTATATTTATGTTAAGCTTTTACCAGTTTTTTTGTCAACCTTCTACACACATACATAAGATATGTTTTTTTGCTTACTTCATCTTTAAAAAATGACTCACATATTAAGAGAACCACTACTACTTGATTTATACTTTTTTTCTGAGAAAAATACGACTTTACTTAGCGGAGAGACAGGATTGCTTTACACCAAAAGAGTAATGCCAACAACAATCCATTAATGCATGACTAAGTTTCTGATGGGAATGCCTAAGCAGCATCGGGAAACTTTAAACTCAAATATGTACATGTCTACTAGTATGTTCATTCACCTAATGACGAACATTGTAAAAAAATGCTAAAATTCCATGTTTATTTCCTTCCTACCAATAATCTAAGAAAGACGACGAGTTTGTCGTCATATACGAGAAACTCGTGGTTCTAAAGGGTTCTAAAGTGGATGATGAACCTGACGTCCTGAAGACTCAAGGCTTTGCAACCACTTTACCATTTCACTGGATCACATACTGTTTTCCTTGCGTTGTACTGTACAGTTTATACATATTATTGTTGATTTTTTGTCCTACTAATTGAGTAAAATCCAATCTTAAAACTAACTACATGTCACCTCACAGTATGTCATGTGACTCCATGTAGCTGATACTACCTGGAATTGTATGGGTTGGTAGTGCATGCAGACCCCCTGCGTCCGAAAGCGTCAAGCTTCAAAAGCTAAATGTACTGAATTCCTCAGTAGTACGTTTTTAAATTAGCTTTAATTTTTTAAAAATTAAAATCCGAAATAAAAAGGTTTGTTACTCAGCCACAAATTGTGTTGCTTTTTTAATTTAATTTAAAGTAATGTTACTGCTTAATTATGTATTGTATTTGCTTACAGAGGACGACGAATTCGTCGTATTCCCTCGACTGCCTATAGCGTCTCCCTATGAAAAGCGACGTAAACATATATACACACAAATCCATAAATATATATATGTACAATTAAAATAGATAGTAGTTGATTAATCCAATTAGTAAACATGAGTTAACTATTTTGAATTCTATTTCAATTCATTTCTATTTCTATTCTATTTATTGTTTAAAAAAATTTAATCTACCGTTAAAGTACTGTTCTTCAATTGCAAACATTAGAATACCAATGATTTAATCTAATGCTATTTCTTCTACACTCACCACAAAACTACTTTATGAAGAAAAAAACAATTTTTTTTTTCAAAAAAGGGTTACGATTCACTTGAAATAGAAGAAGGAAAAAATACGTAAGGTATTTTAAAAAAAAAACTTCCATTTAGTCAAACGAAGAGCAGATCAACAAACTCAAAAGTTCAAAAAATGATTTCCCAAATCACTATTTAGTTTCAAAAGGTTTCTTTCAATATTCACTATATATTTCTCCGCTGAAAAAAAGTTTTTTTTTGTAATAAAAATATATATACATAACTTTTTAGGTGTATATTAGAATGTGTAAGTATGTACATTAACTAGCTTTATATACAGAATATAATTTTTTTATATGCACTACAAAACTACATACATGTAATATTTGTAAAAAGGTTAGAAAAAAAGTTTTTGTATTTCATTTTTACCGCTGGATGTGGCTCATGCTTAACATTTTGAAGGGACTTATTTTGAACAGGTGGAGTTTTTGCGTCTGGTGTTGCACTCCCCGCTGAGCTACTCGGAGAGCAAGCAGGCCCCTTGCTCGTTCCCGCAGTCCTAAATGGAAAAAAAGTAAGAGCAACAATGAAAACAAAAAAGTTAGGCAATGAAATTTCTCACATGACGATAACCATCATTGATGATCAAATAGTTTTTTTTCAGCAAAAAGAAAGGAGAGCAAAGGGATCCATATATACGAGTAAAGAGAGAGAGAGAGAAAGGAAAAAAACACGCCAAGAAAATACGAAATTTGTTCTTTTTTTATATATACTTTATTTTATTTTTTGCATTGAAATTCAGCAGCATAGCAGATAAAAACGCTGGCTTGAAAGCCACACATAATACATACGTACATACATATACATAAAATATACTATATATCACTCTTAAAGTTACAATGATACACATTGATCAAAATGATTACACAATTTTCATAAGAAACGTTCTATGTACATTGCTATTTTTATATAGAAAGTGGAACAATAGCTTAGACAGATAAACAGAAAAAAAGAGAGAGAGAAAGATAGGTGGAAAGAGAGAGAGAGAGAGCGCGCCACAGAAACTGGAGAATGAAATAGTGTAAAAGAATAGTAATCATCATAGCGGAAAATGTTACATAACTTTCGTATTGTTTTTTTTTCAATCGAAAGTTTTTTTTATTCGACCAAAGGAACATTCATTATATATAAAAAAATAGTAGAGTAATAATAATAATAATATGAAGAGGAGTAATGGTAGTAGTAGCTGTAGTAAATGGGAGAGAGCAGTATAATGCAGATGGCGAAAAAAAGGGAAGGTGGTTGGGCTACATTTGTACAGAATGGGAAAATCATTGCAACTGCATTGGGGTTTGGGAGTTTCTTGCGAGCTTTTATTGTAATTTGCTTGCGGTTTTCAAATAGATAGATGGAGAGAAGGAGAAAGATACAGATAGATAGAGAGACTGCTGAGCTGGGTTATTATTATAAAACACGCACGCCAATATCATAGCAAAAAAATCTATATAATAAATATAAATGCAACAACAGTAATAGTAGTACAATAACATAAAGAGATATAATGCGGGTACTCATTACATAGTTTCCTTGTGGACTTGGATATTATTATGATGAAAAAAAGGGAATAAAATGAGTGTCTGTACCTGTAAGAGAAAAACTGAAATATTCACTTACGACAGGATAGCACTGCTTCTTATACTACTTACTACTACGTTTGCCTTCCAATGTTCCAATTTGAAGAGAATCATTGAAATATGGTGTCATTGTCAATAATATGAAGATTTTACGCACGAAATGATATAATATTCTGTACACTGTACATCCATCTAGGTGGATGTACATATTTGTGAATGTACTCTTTTTTATGTGAAAGGGAATGGAAATTCCAAACCCGACGGAGATGGAAATGAAATCACTCAGACAAAAATATGATTTGCAGTTCAAGGAATTTCATTTTCCCGTGGATTTCCAGAGACACGTATAAAGCCCAAATTTTGAAGAATGATGGCTGATTTGATTAAGTAAGCAAAGTGATGCGCGCGAAATAGCTACGTAGGGAGCGAAAGAGAGAGAGAGAGTAAAAAATATATACTGATTGAAGGTTAGTGAATGAAAGGAATTGCATATATTCTTATGTAACATGAAAATACCATTAAAATTCTGATGGGTACTAGAATGAAAAGTGTGTAATGTATTTTTTTTGAATTTTTTATATATTTTTTTTGAAACGACCGCTAATAAAGATGGACAGTTTCCTCATTTTTCCTTTTGCTATTTAAAATGAATATTTTTTTTGGGAGGGAAATAAAAAATTGTGAAAATCCTTTTATATTATAAATTACACTGTCTAAAATGGAAAAGATACACTTTTTGATATACAAACTTTGATTTTCTTTCTCCAGACCTGCCAGATGCTCCAAGGTTTGCATGAAGAGAGTGAAGTGGAACACTGATATATTACTACTTCATTCCAATTTCGAATGCTATCTATGTCAAGTCGTTTATCTAGTGGTGATAGTGTATATGTTCCGTGTTGAGTACTACTAGTACTGTACTAGTACCCACGAAAGAGGAAAAAATCCTCACCCCAAACTCCCCTTATCACATTCTACCATCAGCCTCCAAGTTATCGAAGAACACATAAATATATGGAACACGTTTGAGAGCGAGGAAGAGTGGAAGAAATAAGAAATCCTAAGCGAAATTTGATGACATATAGACAAATACAAAAAAATCGAAATTTCACAAGTGTGCTAAAAAGTAGTACGTATCAACTGCACAGGGGAAAGGGAGGGGAAAAAGAAATAAATGTCCAAGTCTGATATCCCATTGAGGCAAGTGAAAAAAGATGCAATTTCATCGGAGCGGCAAGCAAACAAGTGAGTGCGGGGAAAAGGGAACAGATTTGGATTAGAAATGGAAGAAGAAGAAGAAGAAATTTAAAAGCATGCATAATACGTACATAATATCTAGTATATACAGCCATAAAAAGGAACTTGGTATCATTGGCCTTCATGAAATACATATACCTACCTACTTTATAACGCGCACAAGAAAAACTCAAAAAAATATGTATTGGTAATCAAACCATGACTTCAAAAGCATTCATGTATGTACTATATGTGTATATATATAGTCCATATAGAGAAGAAAAAAATGTTTGAATCCTAAAAATTGTTCTAAAGAAGTGGAGAAATGGATAACAAAAAGTGGCACATGAAATATCGCTTTACCAAGATGAGTTGTTTTCCTTATCGTGCCTACCTATGTGCACGATATACTTCTAGTCACATCGTCGTATGTAACACAAGATTAACGACATTCTAGAAGACGAAAAAAAAAGACGTGAGTGGGTACTGAGGTGTGCGATGAGAGTGCAAGAGAAGACGGAGAAATATAGTATTAAAGCGCAACAGAAAGAAAATCTCTGTGGCGGCGGCCGTGGTGGTGGTGGTGGTTGTTGGCAACCTAGCTATATTGTAAATGCATACATACATACGTGAACTCATATAGGTACATAAATAGTAGTTTGTCTATACCTTTTACTTTGCAATATTTGATGTGTACCTATCTCGACAATCGCCATACGATATATATATTATGCTATGCTCACTGCTGTCACAACTCTTTATATTGTAACTAAAGTTTATGGAAAGAGATTTTCATATTTCTCAACAACACAATGTATGTGTGTATAGTAATAAGTAATAACTTTCACTACACTGCACACAATATGTTATACTATTTTTGTTACAACAGCTGCTAAATATTTTGAGCATTTGTACTATGTTTGTATGTAGATCTCACAACAATATTATGCAAGTGTGCTTGCCTGTCAATGACTCTTGTGTAACTTTTCGGTAGATGTAAACGAGCAAAGAAAGTAGAAAGGATCAACAAGAAGACATTTGGCGGTAATTCGGAACACACATCAAGAATTCCAACAAATACAGCAACAGCAGCAGTACACGAGCAATTTCTGCCTTTCGTTTTTTTTCTTGCCTTTTTTTCTCTGATTTCCTTGAATTGAACATTTATGATCTCAATCCTTTGCATCTTTGAAGTTAAGTTGGAAGACAGTGATGGGAAAAGAGAAGAGAGAAAGAGAAAAGGAAAACGATGAGCAACAAAAAAAAATGCATGAGAATGAATCCTGTGTATGTATTTATGTAACAAATACATTGGGAGCGATTGGCTGGAAATAATGGGAAAATCCTGGGAGAGAAAAAGAGAAAAGGAAACAGAATGGAGAAGTGCATTTATTATTAAAGCTATGTAAGAATTTTTTTTTCTTCTTCGACTACTACTTCTTTTTCTCCTTGTTCTTCTTCTCTTTTGATTCTTTACTTACATTAGATACTTTTACTTTTTTGTTCTTTGAGAGAATTGAGGAAGTGTATTGTTCACATACTCGTAAAAACATTTACCTATGCATAGTATATGTATATACCTACCCTAGTTCTACATTTCTTTCTTTCTTTTGATGCTGTAAAAGTTTATTAAGTTGAAAACTAAGCTGTTCGGGAATGATTACTTTTCCCAAGTTATTTATGCTCTCTGTTTTTATCAATGATCATGAAACCAAAAAACCAACAAACGAATATAAGTCTAATGTACAAGCAGAGAAAAAAAAGTAGGAGGAGAATAAAAAGGGAAAAAAGGAAGTCAGCAAAAAGCTTGTGTCTATCGAAATTAACTTTGGCATTATCACCATCATCATCCTCATCGGGATCATCTCAGCATCAGCACAAGGAATAAAATTTAGACTGATTACTGTATGGTGAGTGTGGAGTAGTAGTAGTAGTGAAAAAAAATGAAAAAGTTTTACATGTGAAACACAAAAGGAATGGTAAAGAAAAGTAGAAGACGAAATTTCATATGCATGGCAACATTCCGTCTTTCATATCATTCCTTTTCTTCTTCTTATTTACAGCATGTGTTGTTGATGTTCTTTTTTCAGTGTTCTGCTCTAGTATACGGATCACGGATTGAATGCGAAAACGAGGAATGAGTAATGCATAAATGTACACATAATTTTATTAAAATGTTTTCTCACACACACCCATGAATCATTTATGTATTCATATTTTCTCCGAAGCCCGAGAAAACTTTTGTTTTTTTTGGGAGGAGTGTATGTCTAAGTATGCGGCTAAGATTGTAGGTAACGTATGATGACAAAAACAAATTTAAATATGTTTTTGTGTGATATGGTGATTATTGTGTTTTGTTCATCGACTGGAATGAATATCAACACTGACAATACTTTTCTCTCTCTTTTATTTGTGTGGGAGGAGGACGGGAAAAGGAACTTGAGGGCAGAAAAGGGAAACAACGAAGAATATATTTCTTTCTCTTTCTCTCCAAATAAATAATTTGCTGCACTTACATTTATACAATTTTGTTTTTTCCATACAACGACTACAGAAACAATGTCTAGACTTACTTTGGAAATGGACTTTGGAGTCCGGCACTAAACCTTAAAGGTTATTTCCGTGTTCCATATATTTTGCAAGTATGTATTTTCTCTTATTTGTATTTATTAGTTTATAGACGACTGGACCTTTGTATTGATCACTATTATTTCTGCTACTAATGTGGCAATGAATCATGTTATGTTTCTATACGAATGCAGATACAATTTATTATTATTATTACTGTTATTGTACTTAAATTTGCATAAATAATGATCAATAAGTAACAAAAACATACATACATTTTCATATTCACTTTGTGTACTTCTCAGGGAACACATTTGCCTATATAATGTGTGGATGTACATGAGCACATACTTTTTAAAGTGTATATACTAATCAAGAATTTTTGTTTAAAAAAAATCCATAATATTTTATGTATGATCCTTCAAAACAGGCAACCAATACCTAACACGGTGCATATATATTATCCACTTTGACAAAAGTGGTTCTGTGGTTTGGCTAGAAGCAGGGCGTGTGTGTTATTTATGTATGGAGTGTGGTAGCTGGTCGGTGGTGTTGTGTGCGTCTGCAAAAAATTGTTCTCTCGTACACAACACTGTTCCTAGTAAAGAAAATACACATAAATTGATGTCACTTCACTTCCGTTCACTAAATCGTCTTTTTTCTTCTTATTTTAATACATTTTTTCTCTCGATCCATCCTACTATAAACAGTGTATTCCCTTATCATTCTCTGTACATATTTCGTATGTGTCACCATGATACATTATTATGTGCACTTCCCCCCCATACCCACTTTCTTCCCCTTTTCTCTGGAATTTTTTTTTCCAGCAACTATGAAAAGAATCCGCACACACACTAAAAACTACATTCTTTGTTAGGCCTTTAAAAAAGAAGTCCTTTATTTCTTTCTTTTATTTTTTTTTGTCGTATCCATGTTTTGTCTCTTTCTTTCCTTCATTTTTGCATACCAGATAAAATCACTCGAAGAAAGAAAGGTATTATGAGGAAAGAGAGAGAGAGAGAGATGGAGAAAAAAGTTGACAAGAATCGATTCTGTTCACGCATACCTTTGCTACGAATAAAAATATGTTTGAGTAGAGTAACAGCATCAGCTAGTTGCTGTACTCAGTTTAGTTTGTGTGTGTGTGTGTGCCTCAGGAGTTTTTATTGAAATGCATACCAACTGGCAAACATTCACCATCTGTCCAGAAGAGTTAAACAACTGTAAATACATACATGTATTCATGCATGCATGCTTATATACCTACTGACATGACTACAACTACGTGTGTCACCCAGCGCCAACGTTAATTTCTTGGAGATGCCTTCACCAGTCTCAACAAAACAACATAACAAAGGAATTTTTTTTCAAGGTTGCGATATAAATACAACAACTACAAAATATATCACCAAACACAACAAAGTAATAATAGCCCTACCTACAACAGCCCTTGTTACTTTAGTGAAACGGAATGTTCGACAGGATTTAGCCAGGTTGTCACCGGATATGGTCACCGAAGGGAACTTTCCATTGAATTATATTAACTTGACCTGTCCATTTCCCTTTTCTTAAATAATAATAATAATAATAATGCTGGGTCGGGACTTTGCCAACACCCTAAAGGCATTTGCATTCGTTAGAGTCGTACAATATATTGAGTGGAAAAACTAAGTATTGCATGATAAATATGTATATCCCAATCCAGGCAACACCTTGGGTAATTGTGAAGGACATGGGGACCGTTACAAAAAATTGAAGATACACACATAAAATGAAATCGTTTGAAATTTTAGCTTGCGCATGAAAATCTATTCGTTATTTATTTATGTACATAACTTTATTGAATTTTCGAGAAAAGTTTCATCAAATCAGTCTTAATATAATTTTCTGTGACTTGCAGCTAAGGTTTCAGTATGCTGCCACCCACATTAAATTTTATATATTTTGCTCTCCCCATTTATGAAAAGTGTGATGGTGAAATACAAGGCTCTCGTTTTTCATGCTCGCTGAATATATCGGTGAATATGATGATGATGATTATATAGCGTTTTCCTCACGTAGCCATGCATACGTTTTAGTGATCTTTTTCCATACAAATTTCCTCTGTATAAAATTGTGTTTAAAAATTGACGAAAAACAAGAAGGATCCAGCAGCAACACGACACACATGCACATTTTCGAGAGAAAGTCACACATTTTGCTGGTGATTGCTCTGTAGAAATTCTGCCGGATACGCAAAGTTGTCCCATAACGGATGTTGCCTGAGAGCATTCCATCTCGACGTCGTTGAGTGGCAAGCGTACAAGCAACAGCTGCTGCTTCAGCATCATCATTATCATCACCGTCGTCATCTCTTTCTCTTTTTCCTCGCTATATGGTTTCATGTAAACAACATGACAAAAAACAAGGAGCCAAAGAGAATAATATATGTATGTATTTTGACACATACACGTATTTTGTATTTGCTGCACAAAAAGGGAAAATGAACTGAAGTATACATAGTTACCTCTATTAGTACGTGGAGTTGCATATTATGAGTAAAAGGAGGACACACATACACACACGCTCATTTTTTCCTACTATATTAACAGAAATGCAGGGAACAACACATCGTCCCAGAAACCTTTTCCCCCAGTTGTATGTGGCAATCTAGATTCAATAAAACTTCCTTCCCATTCTACCTATCCGTTGTAGTAGTAGTAGTTTACGTGAATTTGGGTGTGCCACGTCGCCTTGTGCCATCTTGTTCTCTTCTTGCTTTGCTTGCAATGGGTAATACCATGCAGGACCACGGATCGTATAAGCCATGCAAACAACTCTTGTGAACTGTGCAGGATCCTTCATTTGTTTCCTTTGGTTTTGTCATTAGAGCGTAACTATTTTTGTATTATTGTAATTTAGCCCTACATTTTGGAAACATGTGGATGTCGAAAATGGCGGATAGCTACAATTGCACATTATTTCATTATTACCCAAAATTTGCAACTTGGAATATTGACCTATATATAAAGAAATTATACCCAAAAAAAACCACATGCATGCTAGTACTTTCATTTGTTTTCCCGTTAAATACGTTCACGGGTGGGAGGCTATATTTTTATCTGTGATGTTAGAAATTCTCCAAAAAGACATTTGAGTAGACGATGTTCGTGGTGGTGAAGAGGGTGTTTAGACACAGAATAAAAAATAAAATTGCAACGTTAGAACGTAAGCACTCGTCATTTAGATAAAGTCACTCTACTTTATTTAATATGAAGCAAAACCATCATCTCTGCAAAAAAAAAATCATACTTTTCATTTCTTTGTCGATTTGTCTCTGGAAAGATGATGATTTAAGAAAACTATGGCTCCTTTAAGTATTAGTATAAAAGTTTCATGCTGGGTTTAGGAGAGGAGGGAGCGGGCTGCACAAAGAACTGTGTGTGAGCTACACATTCTCACCCGCACACATGACACAAACAACAACGAGAAAGTGGAGAATAGAAAAAAGTCTAAAATTACTAGACAAAAAAAAGAGTGGTAACGAACAAGCAGAGAAAGAGAAAACAAACTTTATCTGCGTAACAACTTTTTTTTGAACAATAACGATAAAATAAAACCACTGTCAACTGTGTGACTCGGAATGAGTTGAGCAGAGTATGATGGTTGGCCCTGTCAAATCGAGTAAAGTAAAAGTTTGCAAGTGAAGTTAAGTAGTATATGAATAAATCTTCAAAACCGTGATGACTGCTGAGAATACGTACCTAAACCAAATTGAAATGCATTAATGTTGAATGTACACAACTTAATATTTATGTATGCAGTGCCACATATAATAAAGCAGTAGTTGAACATTAATATTTACGCTGGTTTGTTCCATTTTTTTATTTTGGAAATTGTAAATTGTAGACAGGGACCTTGAAACTAGGATAAAGCTGGAAGGGAGGTATTCTTCTTCTTTTCTGTAACAACTCGCACACAGTTGAGTGAACACGAAGAATGAAAGAAAAGTAATACTTCATTTCCCAACAATTTTTTTAAAAACTATTTTGCCCAGAAAGAAAAGATTGAAAGTTACACAACAAATGGTGGGTTGATGATGATCATGAGATGAAGGCATTCGTAAATACTAAAAAAAAATTATATAAATTGTGAGAAAACCCAAGTGGAAAAATTCATACATAAAAATATGTTTCTTCTCTAAACAATACTTCGTTTTTTTGGCATGAAATACGGATTCTCATTGCAAAAAAATTAAACGAAATGCACAAACGTGTATGTAGGGTGTGCATAATATTTGAAGGTTTCCTTACTGGTAATAATGACCAATCTGGTCACTCTTTTTCATAGCTGGCCAACACTTCATGTTCTTGTAATCTTTTCACATGGCTACCGTCGTCGCATCAAAAAATTAGGAATGAAATGGTGGCCCGGTGAAAGCCTTGTCATTCTAAATGAAAGACAAAGCGAGAAAAAAGAGAAGTCGTGAAAAGTATGAAAATAGTTGCATTTTGTAGCGCAGCGCGGCCATAAACTTTTCTCTATTGCTGGTCATAATGGTGATGATTTCAGCACTGCTGGGGAATGAAAAGTAGGGAGTTTTTTTTGCTGGTGTGTCTGTTTATATGCAATGTACTATAACACACACACACACACACACACACACACAAAACCGAAAACAATATATGTTTAGTGGCCTGACTAACACGCTGACTGGAGACTATATAAATATATGTACCTGATTATATGCCAACGATGATTGTGGTTTTTCTCATGCCTCTCGGAGCCGCAATATAATCTATAGACTGGGAGCATTACCACAAAACACACTCGGTTGTATCATATCATACATCGCCCACACTACCATCATGTCGCTACTAGGTGTTTAGTCAGTTGCTGTGTGTTGAAATTTCGTACTTGTATACCTGTAAACCCGAAGGTAATCAGCATGGTATGCTGCTTATATTTGCTCGTCCTGGAAAAAAAAGAAGGAGGATTCCCTGGCGAGGCGAGAGTTGTTTGGAATGAGGTGCATAAATATATATATATAGCAATTTGAGTATATGTATAGCAAGGGAAAGCAACAGTAGTAATATTATTATGCTGGCAAGCTATCATGATCATCATCATGATCATCATCATAATGCTACAATGAAATGATGATGCGCTCAAGTATACTCCTTTATGTGTGGTAAGTAAGTATACATTGTGTGGGACAAAAAAAATCTTTGATTATTATTGACGCCGGAATCTAAGCTAAACACTCTGCAACTTTCTAAACGTCAAGTCTATTTATTATTACGAATACAGTTATAGTGGATAATGCTAAGGGTCATCCTCCTTTACTTTAAGTAAGCGCATCTCATTCTCAATAAAGCCATCATTTTCCCTTTTATTTTCAAGAATCAAACCTCAGATAATAAACTACACTGGACAAGGTATTATACTATACAAGCTTTGGCTTGTGGCTTTTTTTTTCTCGGCAGCTTATATTCACTACGAGGGCACTTGAGTGTATCTATCTACACACTTTTGGTGAATTATTTTATACGAAGGCGTGTAGAAAATCGTAACATAATATAAGTACCTCTTACTTCTTCTCCCATTTCATTATATCCACCGTCAGAGAAATATTTATTAGCAATATTCATAATACTCATCATAACATGTGTGTGGAATGTATGAGGAAAATATACTACCTAAAATGCCTACATGCTTGTTAACGAGTTTATTCAACTGCAACTAAATGGAATGAACAGTGCATTTTCAGTAAGGATTATGTGATAAAAAAAACATGTAAAGGAACCACGATACCGCGTCTCTTGTGCGTTTACCGCACTTTTTTCTACAAAACGACAAGTTTTTTTGTAATACGAACCGGAGCAAGTAAAAAAAATGTATGAAATAAAATAGCTAAAAGTTTAGATTTAATAACTTCCGGAACCGCCTTTCTGCAATCATACATAAAATTTAAAACTTTTGTGCCTACATAAAATGGTAGAAAAATAAAATTACTGGCCATAAAATAACAACATAATAAGTATAAACAACCCTTCCGCTATACCATCATCCTTAGTGTCAACATTTATTTTGCCAGTTTTTTTGGGGGGAATTTTCTCCCTTTTATATAAATGGGAGCCTAGGAATAAATGGTTTTGGGTAATAATATCTGTTATATTTAATGCATGTGTGTGTGACATTAGGCAGACGATTCCCGTAGTAGCAAGCAAGCAAGCAGCGCGGATTAATGAAAATTGTGGTACAGCGGAAAAGACTATGTAGGCTTTTGTAAAAGATAGAAAGGTTTTTGTTTGTGCTTTGTTGAGATTGTTCCCCTCTCTCAACTGATTACGTGCAATGTTGTTGTAAAAAGTTGAGAAAAGTAACAAAATAAATTTCATGAAAGAGCAGAGCACACACAGACTACAGACAGACGGAGTCACTATGTTTTTTTTCCTAAATAGGTAGTTATATATGACAACAGTTAAAGGAATGTACTCTATATGGTTTTCCCTACCTTTTTTCTCTATTATTATCACACCACGCAATAATAATAATCATTAAAATAGATAGAAAAATAATACGCTGTTTTATTATGCGAGTTGGAAGTTTATCTGGAAGAGAAATTGTGAGCGCACAGGCCACTTGGGAAATAAAAAAATAGTTTTATGATGATACAAGAGATACATAAAATGAATAATGTTTTGGGATGTCAAAAATATGTGTTTTGTGTGATACATTATTATTATGGTTGACATTCTTCTTTTGTACACATATTGTATTGTTTTTTGTCCGAGCTCAAGAGTGTACAAAAAAAATGGATATTTTTTTCTGTTGAATTTTCTTTTTTGCTTTATTTCCGTTTTGCTTTGACATCCTGTCAAATAACTAAAAGCACCTAACCAGTCACGTGAATGAGAAAGAAACTTCAGTTGTCTTGTCATGGAACATATTTTTTGTGTGTGCGTTCAGATAATATGTTTTTGTGTGCAATGACACTTTCTTCCCCGAGTTGCATGTCATTATCATTATATGTATTACGTGTCAGATGAGTGCTTGACTGAATGTGTCTGCAAAACTGCATAACATGTTTTTATATCTGTCATATTATGTATGACATTTTATTGGATGAAAATCCTACGAATATAGATTGGGACTTGGAATTCCTTGACTTTCCGAATGTTGTCACGTGTTTGAAATGAAATAATATTTATGCTAGCATTATTTTTAGTTTCATGTCCAAACTCAAAAATAATACTGGATGGTTTATCAAAGTTTAATAAGACAGAAATTTTGATAAGCATTTTCAAAAATTAATAATAATGTGCTCAATCCTCATGACGAACGACTAATTTCATAATGAATGGCAGCACTTCAGCAACAGAGAAAAAATATGAATCGGATCGACCTTGAATTATAAATAATGATGCTTACGCAATGTATTTTGTGACAGGGTTTCCGGAAAAGACTTGAAAAAAAAAATAGTTTCCAGCACAAGCAGCAAAAAGTATTTTAAGCTCTTGAGTTAATCATATTGTACAATTATTACGGAGAAAACGTACTGCCATATAAATCAACGAATTCAAGTATGAGGCCACCGCATTGGTGAAAATGACGATAGCAAAAAAAAATTTAATAGGTTTTCACAGAACATTTACAATTCTTAACGGTAATTTGGTTTTTGATTGGAATGAACCACTTTTGCTCATGGAGCTCGCGAAAATAGGTGGGTTCATAATTCAATCCTATCGCAAGTTTTTTTATAACTTTTTTTTTGCATATAACTCTATTCCGCAAATACATGGTTGAGAGAAAAGGAGCCTTTTTAATTGGAAGTTTTGTAGAGAGTACACAAATTTTTCCTTGTCGCAATTGATCCTCCACACAAGAGCATACGCTACAATGTTAATTCCATTAAAAAGTCAACCGTGCACACCTCTACCACGACATATTTATTACTACCCATTCCATTTTTTTTTTCTTTTTTTTAACCGACTAATAATTTTATTATTTTGTGTGTACGTAAATACACTGCACTGCACTGCTGCTATATAATATGCTGCTTTTCCTCTTCCTTGGGGTAATCATGCAGTGTATAAATACACATACTCAAAATACATAGGCATTATGGTTGTTATAAGTTAAACAGAAAGCAAGAAAATTGTGTAGATTTTGTATGAAAAATACATACAGGAATTTTTTTTATTTCTAGCGAAAAATAATAATTTGAGAGGGAGGTAAAAAAAAGCGCAGTATATTTGTACGAGATAATGTAACTACTACACAAGTAAAAGAGGTAGAAATTGTGTCACATGAATAATAATAACGGCTTTATAAGAGAGAGAGAGAGGGGGGGGGGAGAAGAGGAAGAGAAGCGTATATTTTCTTTTCAATGATTACTCCACACCAGACGGGAAACAACAGGAAAAAAAGTTTTGTAATGACCGTGAATACATCAGCGCACCTATGCTACTTCTACCAATTATACCTTCACATTGTTACCCTCTCATTTTCAAACTCTGCGCCCCTAGTACTTTTTGGGTGTTGGGAGAAATGAAATGAGTTTTCCAATGAATTTTAAATTTCCAAAGTGTAGCAGGGCAAATTAATTTGTAAATTTGAAGGAGGAAATCTCATTGTTAGTCACCAAGATTACTAGTAGTATTTACGCTTGCTGGCTAATTTTCTGAAAGTCATTACAGCAGCCAACCATGCTAAATTTAAGAGGTAGAAACTGCCTATATATTTTTGTGTGTGCCTCTTCTCGTGTCAGTTTAATTGGAAAATGGGGCACTATAACATCATGAATATCCAAAGCCAATATATTGACAACTACTTTCACTACACATTACCATTTTAAGGTCATCACGTTCTCCGACTAATTACTGGGTAAAGAACGCTGTAATATGGATCATATATTTTCTCCTGCCAATTTTACCAGTTTTATTCGTTCGAAATCAAATCAAGTGCTACAACAATAAAATCAATCAAAAACAATCACCAAATAATTTGTTATATAAAATTATCACGAGAGGGTAAGTCAACGATTTAGCTTGTTTAATTAGGTACAAAGAAGGAACATTGCCCTGTGATACCCACATGCCTAATTTGGAGGAAATTTGCCAAAGCAATTACAAGATGTATCTCGTGGACGCTCATACAGATAACACAAAAAGCTCATGAATTAGCCTACGCTACTTAATAAAATATATTTAAAAATGTAAAATGAGCTGACATTATTATTGCTGTTACATGGCAGTAATATAAAAACCATGTTTAAAAAAAACTGGAACGCATAGTTCAGCTTGACACGTGTCTCTGGAATGGTAGTTTAATGCGTTCTGCCACATGATATCTAGTTTTTCTGGTTGTTCGCAATTAAACAAGTACTACACTTCCTTGTGTAAAAATAACAAAAGGTTTTTTTTGGATGGGAAGAGCATAATATTCATTTATTTTGACTGTTTCTATGTGTCGCCTGTCAGCCACCACCAAAACTTTGTACACACATTTCTCATTAAAATACTTTCTTCGCATGCATATTTAAAAGTTCTAAAAACTACATGCTACTATTCGTCGTATCTGAAGTCCCACTGTAAGTCTGTGATGTACATGTATGTACACATTAGTTGCAATTTATATTTCAAACTATCGCACAAAAAAAAATAATAAAAGGGTACACAGACGTTTCTGTGTCTACATGTTTATGAGAAAAGAATAAAAACGAGGAAGCTATCTGTCGTAGTATGGCTATATGGTTCTCTAGAGTTTTAGAGTTGAACCGAGCCGAGTGATGCGGAAAAAGTATAACTTTGAGGAAAAATAACATTGACATCGGAATAACACCAAATGTGAAGCAGTAAAATAATATTACCATGATGATTCATGAATCATCGTGAAGCATGCTATTCAAAAAAAAAAAAAGAAGTGGAATGCAAAAATAAATGGATGCGTATATTGTATGGCATTTTAGTTTTTTGTCTCGCTCTTTTTTTATGGCAAATTTTCGTTTTGTTGGTTAGTAGAAACACACGCAAAGGGATGTGTTTTTTTATCCATTCCATAATATGGAATGGAATGTAGGTTAGGTGTATGTATGTATATGAACGTGTATCATGAAGCCTTACCAACAAACGGCGACTACTGTTTACTGCGTACATAGTCTTTTAACTTAATGATGATGATTTTTTTAAACGGCCATTTTATTTCGGATGCAGAACCTCGTCATAGTTATTATTGTTAGGTGTCATCCATATATGGTCTAAAATGTTCCGAGTTTTCAAAACGTCAGAACCGAAACAAAAAATGAGGTTCTTGTTATTTAGTTCCTAAATATATATATATATATTCCCATGTATACTTGGGACGGCTACACTATTGCTACTGTGTTTTTGTGAGTACCAATCAATTACCACCACGGTACGGCTGCCTTCATTTGCTCATTAAAGTCTGACAAGGAACAACGTTATTATCATTCCTTTCTCTGATCTCTTTTGCCATTTTCTCTCACTGTTGCTGTTATTTTCGCTACTGAATACTAAATACTGTCCTGCATCTAACTTCTTGCAACAAGAAAATTTTCACTTAAATAATATAACAATGCTCACACTTTTGGGGAGTGGTATATGCGAGCAAAACTACTGCGGCTGCTGCGTTGTATATAATACAAACAGCTTGTGTGTATATTGGCATTTATAGTTGTTTAAGTAAACTTATTTTCTTGTATTTAGAAGAAATTTTGAACGGTTCTTCTCATCTTATTTTTTCTTTTCTTTTTACATAAGTAGAAATACTAATATTGCTTTCATGTTCTATAATGGTTTTGTCCTCTTTCTTCTCTTACACAGTAAAACGATTTTACGTACAAATTTTGTGTCTCCTTTTGAGTTAAAATTCACTTTAGATTTTTAACATTTTCCCTCATTTTTCCCAGTTAATTCCTTGTAGGCCTCTATTTTCTAATGCAAATGAGTTCATCAGAAAAGCCAATCTCAAATGAAACTGTGTACAGACATGCATACTAAAGACGAACACATTTTAGTATTCAAGTAGTATAGTTTGCTTTCATTTTAAAGACTACTGTGTGTGTGTGTGTGTGTGTGTATTTGTGTGCAACATCACATGTCAGTTTATTATTATGGTTTTACTCTGTTTATCTGTCCGTCCGGCTGTTTGCCACCGTTGGGTATACGGGAAGGAAACTATAGAGATGTTTCATACCGTTCTACATTGTACGTATGAACAATACAAATAACGTATGGCTTTTTGATAAATCATGTGCAAGTTCCTATATATTCCTGCTAACAATTCAAAAAAAAAACAAGTGTATTATTATTCTGGTTATGAAATAAACCCCCAGGGGAGGAGAAAGGTTAACGTACTTTTGAAAGATAAAAAATTGTTCTTACAAGGAAAACGCTTTGACATACTTGCTCAAATTTCGTACACACACACACACACAACACACAAGTATTTCGACTCCGCATATTTTCTACTCTCAGTTCAATTTCCAACAAAGACTCAGCACAAAGTACATATGTACTTTAGCAGCATTGCTATACTATGTACATACGTACCTCCAAACATATACATATAGTTTACTTTTAATAAGAGTATCTAGCAGAGTAGCTTCCTGGTTATAGTGTGATTATTCTGATAAAATATAACATGGTTTGCTCCCTGTTTTATTAAAGCGCTCTAATGGAGAAACCCAGTTGATCTTGATACAGTGAAATACCGCACCAGTTTGGTAATAGTATTACTGCTACTGCAATAACAGCAGCAGCAGTAAAGAGAAGCTACTAACACTGGTACAAAGAACGAAAGGAAAGAAGAAATAGAAAGGGCACATAAAAATAAAGTGGTATAACTGGCTATCATCAAGTACACTTATATTAGCTCCCCTCTGAGCAAAAAGTGTGGATCACCATTTTAGCTTTTAAAGGCGTTCTTGCATAATAATAATATGCATATATATTTTGTAAGGATCATCATCAGCAACATCCTTTTGTCCATTTCTTATTTTGCCGCCTCACGGTTTGCTTACAAAATGTGGTGGTAGTAGTGGTGGTGGTGGTGTAAGCACATTTTTTCCATATTTTTTTCTCACAAAAAAATATGACTTCATTTTTAAAAGGAGTGAACAATTACTAAAGACCACACTAATAGCACTGTAGTTTTAAGTTTAAAATTATACTTTTTTAAGGATAGTGTGATTACTACATAAATACTTCCATATGGGTATACATATACACACAAACGGTGTAGAGAGCATAGCACACATAATAATTTATTTACTTGAAAGGAAGCGATTTTAAAATTAAAGTAATTAGCGTAAGATATTTATTATGCAGAATTTATGGATGCAGGGAGATGTAAGTAATTTGGTCGGTTTTCCGCAGCCTACTTCTTTAGTATGCTCATCCACATAATCGTTTGTATGTTCGTATGGAGAGCTGCCTTGTCTATTTGTATCCCCAAGCCCATATGTTAATCCAAACAACACTTTTTATGTAAGCATGTTTATAAACAGCGTGTTAATGCTATCACAATTGTTAATTTAATCCAAAAGATATATGGGGTCACTAAATACTTCCAGAAGATGATCCATCCAACAAGGTTTTATTATAAATTTATCATGGATTTGTCTCCTTTGTCCTTTTGTGTTGAAGGGGGAACAGTAGGCACAAAGGAAAGTTGCCAGGTCAGCAATGGTGATGGGAGTGTGTAGCTTAAAAGCTCATAAATATAAGGTCAAACAGCAATCCACCAAACAGAGTAGTTACATCATGTCCCGAAATGTGGTAGTATATTTGGTATGTTTTTTATTACATCCTTATTGTAAATTATGTATTGTATTTAAAGGGTATATATATACATGAGAGAAATGTAAAGAAATTTCTAATTACCCCTCCCTCTCTCTCTCTCTCTCTCTCTCTCTCTCGAATAACAAGGTGACGGAAAAAACGAAGAAATCATGTCATTGGAATTACCATTGGGAATTGGGAGGTGTATGCATCCAAAACATGTGCAAGAACAATTTCAAACACAAGCTAGCCAACTTTTTTTATTCTCACTCTTTTCCCCCTGACCTGTGTGCTTTGTAGTGGCACTCATAGCATGTCAAGCAGGAGAGGTGGAAGAAAAAGAAGAAAGGAAAAAATAATGTATGTATATAGATTTAATATATTGTAATCCAGCATATAAATACGTATATATATATTATAGATAGGTGTATATCACAAGTAATATAAATGTTTATGTGTGTACTCATATACATATACGTGCATTCCTTCGTTTTACCTACGTTCACTTCTAAAGAGAAAACTCATCACATCCCGTATGCTTGTCTCTCAAGACACACACGTAGTGATACATTAGGATAGTCTACTATAAAAATGCTCATCATCAGCATGCAGCATGGAATGTATGAAGAAAGGGAAACTTACGTGAAAGCCACACAGTAGTGGTCTCCCCTTTTTCTGTGCAAGCTCAGGTCCCACTATATATGCACTCCCTTTTCTTCTTCCCGTGTGCTGCTTGCTTTTGCCCCATTGTGCATGTGCCCGTGGTCCTATCAGAAGAGCCACGACTACCACTTTTGTATTACAACACAGCTACTGCTACTACCGCTGCTCCTGCTGAGAGCTGCAGCAAGCCCTAAACTTGTAGTAGTAGTAGTAGTAGTAGTAGTAGTAGTAGCATTCTCTATATATTTTATGGTACGCAGAATCAAACTACTCGCGGCCACGAAAAAGCGTCAAAGTGTACAATAAAGAGGAAGAGGAGAAGAAGGAAGAACACTACTGTCGAGAATAGTATATATCAGTTTTTCCCAACTAACTCGACACACTGCTATATACCTTGTGCCCTTTTCCTTCTTCTCATTCTCAGGGTTTCCAGTTCTTAGTGAGAGAGAGAGAGAGAGAGAGAGGAAATATATATATATGTATATACTTTTGGCCTTTCTGGAATCCCGTTGTGGGCCCCTTTTCCGTAATCCCTTACTTTACTAGCCACTTTTTCTTATCCCTTTTTCCCCACTTTTTCCTTCACCATTAGCGAAAAGAAGCAGAAGCCTTACACTGCTGTTGCTGATCTAAGGAAAACGGGAAAAGCAGTGCTGGAACTGTGTGCTACTCTCTAGTGACACGGTTGAATCCTTCACGTAGGAGGTAACTTATGTCTCCTTGTTTGAACTTCTCCCAGTACCGCCAGCGCTCTCGCTTCCCCCTTCAAACAAAAAGTAGGTAGTTCAAATGCACACATACAAAGATGTGCTTAACGGAAAGATATTATCATCCTTATTCCGGCTAAAAAAAAGTGAAAAAAAAACTGGAACGCTTGCTTTTCGTGTCTATCTGTTTGAATGCTATAAATCTCAACTTTTTTTTTATTTTAGTTATTCTTTATTGTACAGCAATAACCCTTGTAACAACCTCTCTCTCTCTCTCTTTGTGAGAATGCCCGTTTTGTTTTAAGTATTCCAGACATATTATCTCTTTCATGGAAGTCAGCCAGCATTTATTTTCAGGCAAATTGGCCCAACCACCTTGGGGCATCAAGAAGGAAACAACCCAGATATGACCTATGCATTGATGATAACCAATTCAAAAGGATCTTGCTAAGAAAAGTACTCCCTCTGGGGAAAATATATTTTTTTCCACAATCAAACTACATTCTATTGACCTGATGCTTCAGCCAATTTTATTTATACATTGCGCGCACATGTACCAAGACTATATATATCTACAGCCAATAGCCAAATTGGCTTTCCCTACTTGGACCCAAGTTGGATATGAGGAAGGTACAATGTTTTTTTGGTCTCCATTATAATCGACATGTTATAGTTATCATGATAGTTCTTGGAAAGATAGTAATCTACAAAGTAATATATGAAATGAATGTTATATATAGTTTGGTTACAAAGTGTGTTCCAGAGGAGCGGACAGGATTAAATATTAAATTTTTTGGTCTACTCTCATGGCTTTCCCAGGTTTTTCTCGATATTTTAGGGAGAAAATTTGCGCGCAAGTAAGTTCTTTAGCTCTCTTTTTTACTTTCTCAGTTTTACTCTTTTGAAAAACTTTCTCTGCTTTATTGTTACCCATTTGGTACTGTCATCTAGTTTTTTTTTTTTTGAAAGTTGCCTTGTTCCATGACTCCTATAAAGTTGAGTAATAATAATATCATCCCTATCATTTCATTTTGACCAACCTACACCCTGTAACCACTACCTAAAATTCTTTATTCCATTTATATATGCATTCCTTTTTTTACAAGAGAGAGATAGAGTTAGCAGGTTGGAAATGAGAAAGAAAATAATGATGATGATGGGATGATATCTATTTGTCTACGGCCGTAGGCTTTACTACCAGTAAACGTTCGTTTTATCCTTATTCTCTCGTTCCCTCTTTTCTATGCATCCATTGTACTTTCATACATTGTTATTACACGGATGAAGATCATGACTTGTGCACATACATACACTTGCATCCTTACTTTTCTCTCTCTCTCTCTCTCTTTTGCTACCTTAAATATTATATTTACCTTACTTTCCAGATCCGGAGGATTACATTGCGTTCCAAGAAATTGTGCTTGGACAGCAAATAAATGTTTGAAGAGGACATACACAAGGAAAAGAAGATTGAACGTATCGGATCAGCTCATGAGAGGAAAACCTGTCTCATGTAAAACCTATTATTATATGAAACTGCATGGAGAAAAAAATACAATAAATTGTTCAGCGGTATTTGTACTTGTATGAACAACTTTTTGTCTTCTTCTTTTTATTTGATGAAAGGATGACCAGCTATGTATATACACAGATAGAATGGTACTCAGTTCTTTGTTGTAGCTGACAAGAAGACCACACGCACACTCCCATAATATCTATCCACTAACATGAGTAAATAGTTCTGCTAACTTTTTTCTTATTCTTTTTTACTTTCAATGTTGTGTATCCCATCATCATCCTGCAGCTAGTGCATGTAAACCATTCCATCTCTTTCCTTTTTTGACTAGACTCTTGCTCTAAGTTCGGTTCCTCCTTTGAAACCAATAGGACAACAATGTCGGGGGTATATAACCACCAAAAAAAGACAGGGAGAGAGAGAGAGAAAGAGCAGGAAAAAAAGTATGACGAAGAAGAAAGGCTAACAAGAATTTTATCATTATCATCTTGATGATACTACATACATTGAAGTCGAGAGCAGGAAAAGTTGGTCAGATTGACGCTCTGACACACAATAATGCATCTCTCCCGAAAAACCATAATAGAATATCTATACAAAGCTGCTGTACACTTGCTCACCTCTTATGTTTATCTTTCATCTTTCAATATCAACAAAGAATACTAGCACACGCTCTTAGAATTTTTATATATTGAACGTTATTGGGAAAAATAGTCAGCAAGGTCATCGCCGACATCAACTCTTCACCGCCACCACCACCACCAATATTCCTATTTTGTATTCTTATATCGTTTAGGAATCTGCTGTCTTTCAGTCAACGCTGCAAAGAGTGTGCGTCTATATATGTGTGTGGTCGACAAGTAAGTGCTTTTTCGCACTGTCTTTTTCCAATATATCATCATTCACCTATCCATTCCAGTTTGTTTTTTAACCAAGTGTATTTGCCCTTTTCCAAACTCGGAAGGAGCGAAGAAGAAAAACATTAATTTTCCCCATTCTTCTATAATATTTTTTTTCCCGGTGGTGGTGGTGGGACGGGACGAGTTGAGTGATTATATACTCACCACATCGCTATTTCTCGCTTATTTTGCCTACCATGGTCTCATCATCTGCCCATCTCCAACCACTTCTTCTACTTTTTAGGCGTAACTTTCCATATGGAGCGTTAACAAGAAGATACCAGACATAGGTATAAAGCAACTTGGTACTTGAAAAGTTTTCCATTTTCACCTATCCCATCCCAATCAGTAGCATCATCAATGCCACTCAACATTATACTGCAGGCTACCAAGCAAAGTGTTTTTTTAATATCAAGAATTTACTTTCCATCTACTTACATACATGAGAGCTTGTATGTATAAACATATATCCCATTTTCCCCTTCTAGATAAGTTTATCATGTACATGATGTACATATATTTTACATTAAGAGATTAAATAAAAATATCTGTTGGTATCTAGGGGTGTGCTAAACCTGATATCTTCATTTTATTTTCTTACGATAATTGTACAAACTCAAGCATTTGGAAGTGTACCATACGATTATGCATATTGCATGCCGGCGACTAAAATGTGATGGGTTTACCGAGAGAGAGAGAGAGAAAAAAAATATGTTGCTAAAATGCACAATTTCTTTGATGATTTTCATGGCTTATTTTCATCACACAGTGCAGTACATATTTCACGTAAGTAAACGGACAATACTCTTTATAACAGTTTCACAACCGGGAAAAATGCTTTTGTACTTTGCAAAGATTTACAGTGATCAAGTTCACACAAAAAAAAACTGTTCGAAGTTCAGCTTCCAATTTTTCACATTATAAGTGGTGGCAAGAAAGCTCCGCGGACGACGCTGATTGTAAACTTAAATGTGGTACCAAGACGCGTTATCCTGCTCACATGCTGGAATCCTGACAACAGATTTTGAGATCTTTTCAATTGTAGCCAACGTTTGCTATCTGAGTGAGCAATATTACTCTAGTCAATGGCCTAAAAGGACATGCTATTCGTTTAAATTTATCGCCCAATAATGTTTTCCCAGCTATATTCGACACTACCTTCGCTTTCCCAAAATGTACAAAAAACTTTATTCCACGTTAATGAACTGAAATTTCGAATGAAGTAGTAAAATGACATCTTAATTTTAAATGGTCCACAAAATCCTAAAAAAGGAAGATTTTAGTTATTAAATTTTTTATCGTTCCTATTATTCAAGATTTATATCTTATTTTTGTTTAAGTGTTTGCACTGTCTGAATTAAAGTTGATGTAGTGTAATAAGTAGTGCTAGGAATTGGATGACATGAAAAAGACCAAAAAATGAATGACAAAATGACATTTTCTAACGAATTTAAAAACAGAAATATCGATAATTATTGCTAGAGAATTTTAAATTCTATATTATTCTCTCAGATTTCCCTTCTCTCTAAATTTTGGTATCCTAACTTATATTCTACCTGTTTTTTATCCATGAAAATGTACTTTTGTCCATAAAATTTTCTGACATTTTTAAACTACAAGTATAAAATGAGAAATTTAGCGGAAAATGATATATATGACACAGTGGTGACAAAAAAATACATAAAAATGACAAATAATGGCGAAAAATGACATACGGAATAACAAAATGACGTAAGTGGGCAAAATGACACAAAAATGACATTTTAAATGGGGATTATTTGACTCCACCGGATGTGGTTTGTGCACATACGGAGTCCTAGGACACTAGCTAAAAGATGACTTGTCATCCAATTCCTAGGTCTAGTAATAAGTAATAGCACGAATTCCGAATAGTTAGCGTTTGTTATAAAAAAGAAGAAGAAGGGACTTCTGCACATATCTGAAATATGTAGTGTAGACTCCGTATTCATAGTACATACACTACATTTTTACGTTGCTTTAAGCCTCTCTTGATGTTACAGCATTTTGTGCATCTTTCTTAACTAAAAACTAGTTGAAATCCGAGACATACATATGAATTTGATAATGGCGGCGAGGAGAACCATATACACATACCAGCCTTTTGTTTTATAACTTGCATCTCTTCTTGTACGAAGATTACCAAGTGGAAAATGAAAATACGTTGCGAGTGAAGCGGAAAATGGTCTCACCAGAAAAGGGGGCAAAACCAAGTCGCTTGCATTTTTATTGAAAGATTATGACGACGTTAAGATGGTTTCTGAGTTGCGGTTTTCCAGTGGAAAGCTCCCACTGCACTGATTATACACGATGTACCATATACCTAGGTATGTAGATATATAAATTTACAGTTAATGATAACAACGCTTTGTTAATGAGTAGCATTCTGTTAATGTGCATGTTTCCTGCACGAGGAAATGATAAGAAGAAGAAGAAGCAGTAGTAGAAAAAGAAATTTCTCTATATATGTACATACGTAATACCTAGTATGTACATATATAGAGAAATGGTGACCACGACCTACATGCATGGTGTGTGCATTTATAACGCATGAATGAAATATTACTATTATTAGCAGCACTTAAACTGTGTTAAAGTGCTAATAAAAGATGAGAAATTGAGATGTCGCGAAATCAGGAATTTATTTATTCCCCGAAAAACCGTGATTCTTGGATAAAACGTAATTTTGCCGCATAAGTGACAATTTCCGCGTACAATATATGTGATTTCCTTTAAAATTACAATAATGATGGCCAACTGTTCTTGGTTTGAAAATTATTACGTGAAATACATAAGCACGTTGTTTGTGCATGTTCATGCCTGAAGATAATGAAATATCTTGTTAGAAATACAGTGGCTTTGCAATTGCTATTAGTTAGCCAAGAAATAACAAATGGCGAGAATGAGCCACTTTGATATAATTTTATTGAACGAATTTCAATTATTTCGGGTTACCTTACACATTAAACATTTTTTCCCCCCAAAAAATTATTGTTCCATAAAACTTTATGATGAATGGTAATGAGTTCGGTAACACTTGCGTACTATGATTGCCAAGATATATGAGTATCCAGCAGATCTTGTATGTGTATGAAATAATTACACTGGTTACGATTGGTACTGGTTTTCCTTCTGCAGTAAAAGCTATTTAACCGTAACCAATAAGAGCAATCCCATTTTTGATTCAAAGAGGAAAAAGCCGCTAGCAACGTTAGTGGGGGAAAACGTATTTAGAACATTACTTTCCCCATTTTGCACAGCAGCAAGCTCACAGCTCAGCAGAGCGAAAGTATACAAGGCATTTTCACACCTCCGGAGCTGGTCTCTTGAGACAAGTTTGGGGGATAAATTTTCTTGTGTACACACACACACAGAGTCACACACTTAAAAGAGATATTCCGGGATGAAGTCGGCAGGTCAGGTAATTCTCAACTCGGCACATTGTAAAACGGGGAGAAAAATGTGTGTGTAAAAGTCGTAGAAGTAAAAGGTACCAGTGCCACCACACCAATTTTATCTGTAACATATGTGAGGAATTGCATTATGTTGACTTGAATATCCATCCTGTTACCTTTTTTGCTCATTGTATGAATGTGCAATAGGCAAAAAAAACGTGCATTCAATCTCGCTAACTGCACAAATCCCACGGGAAAGAGAGAAAGAGGAGAAGGATGCTAGGAGAGAAAAAATACGTAGAAAATGCTTTATATCAACAACTCTTTTTATCTGAGTAATGCCCACGAATGGGGGTAAATAATGCAAGATTGCGAGCATTTCAGGTGCTTGACGTTGTAGCAGTACAACTAGCGTCATTATTACGGCATAGTATAATATGTATTTACATAGCTTAAAAATCTATTGCTGATGTATGTATATCTATATATACATATATACTCAGTTGTCATCTCAACTTTACTCTCGACAAAAAAAGCAACTTTCTTTTTGGGCAATATTGCATCTCACTTTTTTTAAACTTTTTTTTGGGCCTGCTACATATTGAAAGACTTTAAGTCTTCTAATGTTCCTTCGTATTCCCATACTGGTATTATTCACCAATAGCTAAAAACCCTATGATGCAGATATATTAGTAGGTATTATTATTATTATTATTAATATTATTATTTTTCGGAGAATCGGTATATTTGATTCTCACATAAAAAAGAGATCTGCCGGAATAATAATACAGAAATGAAGTCGACCAAAAAAATTGTCTGGTTGTACATATATGAATTCCCAGTTGTGTTTGTGCTCGCTAATGTATACGTGTCCACATTTTCTACCCTTTGTAATATTTAAGAAGAAGCAAAAAAAAATATTGATTTGCTATCATCTCGTTAGAAATTATATAATTCTCATATCGACCTTAATTGGTTCATTTCTTTTATTATTTAGGAGCCCCCTCTTTAAATTTCCATATACATTGGTCCTCCTAGATTTTAATGTGTATAATAGTATGATATATGTATGTATGTATGCATATACCTACATATTATACCGCATATACATACACCAGTATTAACAGTCTATTTCATTTTATGTTGGATTACAGTTTTTTTAGTCGTGGCCTATTTGTAGATTATCACATGAAAGTAGTGGAGAGAGATGCTATATAAAAGAGGAAAAGTTTTCCAAAAAGTAAAGAAGTTGAGCGATAGCATTAATTTTTATTGCTCAGTTTAAGAATTGACATGAACAAAAAAATAAGATTGTTGATAGCATGACAGTTGGTGGATGGAGGAGCCACTTGCAAATAAACAGTTCCAGGAGGTATTAGGCCCATGATGATTATCATTACGGCTACATGATGTGCATACAAAGGGTACATGTCTCTCCGTGTGTAGGTAGAAAAGTGATTATCCGGCTTTTTGTCACGAGGGCCCTTTGCTCCAGGCACACGTTTTTTTAGCCAAGCATCTTTTCGCAAGAATTTCACATGCTGGATAGGGGACTTGTGGAAAACGACTGGACACGCTTGCTGGAATACAGCATTTTATAGGTATGTATCGGACGGACAAGAGGAGGAGAGAAAAATCATACATATTCTCACTTTTCTCTCCATATGACTTGATCGTAGTAGCTATAGCCTTGACACAAAAAAAACTATGTGGATTGACAGAGATAAGAAGACATGAGTATTCGGAGAAGATTTCATTACTTTTTGATGATGTCATGTACATATTACACATTATACCTATTAGGTTGCGTAATGTATACACACTTGATAATATACTTAGGGTCACAAGGAAACCCAATAAAAGTGATTGAGAGGAAATTGGACGAAGCAAAAGTCAAACGTGGATGTTGGTTCCATAGAAAGAAAAGCACAACGAACAGAGGAAAGGGAAAGAGGGAGAGAGAGAAGAAGAAGAGGATTATATGTTGAAGCATGAATAGGTAGTTTGGTTGGGAAAAACGGACAATGGGAGACATACATATACATATATAATGATAACAATAAAATTTGGTAACGGTTGTGTGGAAAAGATTTAGTCTGCTGTGTGTGGGCCCTTGTTAGAGTTCCTTTAAAAAAAATAAAGTCAGAGGAAATTTTTATTCACATATTGAATTTCTCAACAAAAAAAAACTTGCAAAGAGACTAGGTCTGTATATTTGCTGGGGATTCAACTGCAAATGGAATTGAGTAATAAGGAGAATGGAAGCATTGTAACCGCCACCCGTGTTCATAAATTGAATTGAATAACTGACATTTCTAGTTATATTCTTTCGTGCGCATTCAGGTGTGTTCAGTGGACATATCTGTCATATCAAAAACATTCAGTATGTTTAATTTTAAGGCATAATTAATAAATTAAAAGATGACATATTTCCATCCATGTGGAAAACAGAAATAAAAATAGGAAATACACGCATCCATTTTGCGAACACTTATTCAAATATGAACCATAGGTCTAAAAAACCCTAGGCGTACAATTTGCATCCATCTGCTGGTTATGTATGTAGGCATCTTCAGGGCACAAAAAAATACCCTCATTTTACTCATTATAACCGAATACATATTTTTATACTCCATGTGTACGTATTCATGTATTTGGTTGAATGAATTCCTCAGAAACAGTCAAAGTGGTCACAATATTAACAGAGGAACAATTTAGCAGCCATTATCGTAAGTGACGCAAATAAAACATTTTCCTGATGAGCTGTCTGTTTGTCCACTTATATTTCTGCTCCTACAATTATCGTACATGTCGCTAATATGCGACAGTGTAGCACATTCCCTACTTCTGAGCAAGATGAGCAAACGATCCGGTCAAAATGAAGAAAAAAATATGGCGATTCCATGCATGGTTGCTGAGTTTATTGTTTGTACTGTGAACTTTATGCTCTATTTTTTCTCGCTCTATTTTTTCCAACAAACAAACACACACTTATGTATACAATCAGACATTTCTACACACAAACCAAACACAAGCAGATACACACACACACATACACATGAATGCTTTTTATTATCTACAGACATCAGAAACAGAATAAGAGCTCACTGGTGGAGCATTACAACCGTTTATATTAATGGCAATCCAGGGATAACACTAACACTACTACTGACAATCTAGAACACACCGCTGCTTCTTCTGCTGCCTGTCAGTATTAGTATTTATCTATAAAAAAAGAAAGTAGATGTGTCGTTCTTAAAAAAGCATTCCCATGTGTCATATTCGTGAAGAGGCAGAGAAAAGATAATATCGATTACTGACAGTATAAAAATGACAAAAAAAAATAACGAGAAGTTTCAGTGATAACGACGATAATGATTACTATTATTCGTGAAAATGATGGTGATTCCACTTGCATGTGTCCTATATGCCCATACAAGCCTATATGAATTCATATGACTAAAAAATATCCACTTTCTATCTCTCCTTTTTTCTGCGTATAATAAAAAATATATATGCTGTCATTTTCACATAACAAGTGGGCATATAACACAAAACCATCCTGTTTTGTTGGTGGATGTTATGACCAAAGCCACAAGCGAAAAAAAAATGCTCGAATAATACCATAATGGCGTTTGAAACTGCTTCAGCTGTATGTATGTGACTAAAAGTATGTATTCATATCTTTTGGCCATAAAAGAATAAATACAAAGCGAGCTAACCTCTTTATGCATGCTTTTTTTTTGTTGCAAAAAATATGGGATATTTTGTAGTTTGTATATCTTTTATAGTACATTCATTCACACTCTACATATGCCTATATATTATATCCTTTGTGTCAATATTCAATAAGTCCTTCAAGCAAAAAAAAAGAAGAGAAACCAGCATTATGGGTCCCACATTCATAATCCCATGAGAATATGGCTGAGCTACTACACATCAGCAGAAGCAGCAGTAGCATTACCACGCCACCAGAGCAGAATTGTCGCTTTCATTTATTTTCTACTTTTTTCCCCGTCGTCTGACTGATACATACTGATATATTATATCGTTTGTATGTTTATAAGTACTTACATAACATTTTTTGTCGTTCCACAAATATGTACAAATGTGTACTACTTTTGTGTTGTGTGGGCATGTGAGAAGAGGAATACATGGGGCCTTATATAATATATTTTGTTTGATTTGTATCAACTGGGAAGGTTGGAATGAAGCGATAAATAGAAGAGCAAACCAGCTACACATACTATGTAGTAATGAGAGAAAGAGTATGGAATCTCTCTAAACAATCAGTTGTGATCAGGAAAAATCCAGGGTGAATCCAATCCCGCCTCAAGTCCAAGTCAATACCATTTATTTATTTATCAATGGTAGGCCAACAAAACGTAGAATAAAAAGAACGGGAACAAAAAAAATACTCCCCTTTTCTCCTTTTGTCTCTTTCACCCTGATAAATAAATAAAACTTTTCTTCTTCTTTGATTACCTTTTATCATTTACTTTGCACACAGCAACTACGAAACAATAACAAAATATTTAGCATGTGTATTATGTTTTGTTCCAATAGAAAGGCATAGTATTTTTTTGTAGTATTTATCTCAGTCGATCAGTGCCAGAGAAAGAGTACTACTTTATGTGAAAGTTTTTTTTTTTACAGAAAAAGGAGTTGGTTGTCGTGTATTATGCTGGTTGGAAATGAGCGTTTAACGATATAAGTATGCATATACCTATATACCTTTTGTATGTGTGTGTGTGTAAATATTATGCTGGGAGTTTGCACTGGGAAAAAAATTCGATATTGTTGGATTCATGCGGGAGGATATAGAGAGGGGCGGAGAATTTTTTTTTTAAATGCTTCTTTCACCACATCACCACCTGCAATCCTATGTAATGATGATATATTTGTTGCACGGTCGTGTCACATGGCCAAACTAAAAAAAGCAAGCATTTTTATATAAAGCTTATAATAATATCCGATAAAATTGCACCTCTATCTATAGTATGGCAGCTAGTGTGTTTAAATACAGGTATACAATATATAGAGTTTATCATATTATCGTATGAATTTTGAGCATGTGTGTGTGCCCATTGTTGTTATTTGTACAGTTTTATGGTACATCCTCTGGAATATCCTCTTTGTTTGCTGAAGAATCTGCGTCTTGCCTCCTGGCTGTTCTGGCTCTACTGTCTGGATTCCCGCGAATGAAAGGATTTAGGTTCAAGGTCTAAAAAGATGTGCTTTTAGTATGACGTTTTACACTATAAGCCTTTTTAAACTTGTAACACTTATATATATAGAGGTCTCTATCATTATTATTATCATGTGTACCATATCCCGTATCATAAAATGGAACGCTTTTTCACGTTATCACATTTTATCAGGGAATCAAGATGCATGTGTCCCCCTATGAAAGGCCTCGTACAAATATAATATGCCTTCAAAAATAACGGCCATGCTATGCAGGTTTCTCATCTTCATCAGCACACGTTGTAGTTTTTAATAACAAATATAGACGTTCCATACTAAATGATTAGGTGCACACAAACAATGAACATTATTTATGGGTTTTGGATAGACGTGGTGATTACATCATTAGTCATCATCACCGTGCTCATCCATCTGTTCATCAACATCCACATCCCCATCATCATCATCATCACCATCCAATCATCCATTACATGGATGCGTAGACCGTCATCATGGTATAATCACCATGGACCACTTTTCTATCCCTTTTACCCATCACCACAACTAGACTGTCGTGATGACGTTGCTTGCGTAGTATATATAGGAATATAGGATGAGTCCAATGAATGATGATTATAATGAGAGAGAGAAAAAAACTTAGGAGAGAAGGAGCACACATAAAATCCAGGTGAGAAAACCATCTTAGACGACAAACATCAAAGAGAAATAAAGGGAAAGCAAAATGTAAGCCAGCGCTTGTATTTTTATGGCGACAAGAATGAAATGTCAGTGATTTTCTTTTGTGTTTTTTTGGGAAGATACAACAAGGATTTCAACTTTTTGTTGTTGTTGTTGAGGTGGAGGGAATAAAGTTGTTTGCTAAACAAGCCACTGCAATAGCCTTCATACTCCATATTATTACTATGTTTGTTTAGTTAATTATATTTAACCACATTATTTATTTTATATTTATTTTGGGATATTTATGTATAGCGCTGTGAGGGGAATACATATGTATTTTTTTGTGGAAGGCATATAGGTGGTCCTTCAAGCAGATGCATAAATGACAGTTTGTTTCTTGAAAGAATAACGCTATGATTGATTACTTTACAAAAAATAAAAGATTATTAGATGTTGCTTGCTTTTTTACAGTTATTGTGACGAGCAACGTATATTAAATAGCTTAGACACACAACCCTAATAATAATAATAATAATATACATATATATTTTTGCTAATAACTTATAATGACATAAATAGCAATAATAATAATAATACTAATAATAAAAAGAGAAATATTGCATAAATGCATATATATATATTTATATACCTACACATATACATACCTAATTATATGTATACATATGTATATATATAAACTTAAACAATAAGTATGGCATAGAATTATTAGCACAGCAGAGACAAGAAAACAGCGCGACAACATCAAGTTTGTTAGAGAAAGTCTAAAAAAAAATGTTGACAAACAAATGTCGATTTTTTTTTCTGCAAGTACGTACGCTACAAAGAGCAAAAATGACACCAAACAGCAAAATTTTTGCAACAACAACAACAGTGTTTGAAATCTATGTATAGCTATACATACACATTTTTTTGTATATATTATTACTGAATAGACAACATTTATTATTATCATTACTACTATTACTTATTATTATTTTAATTATATTTATTATTATAAATATGTTCTTACTCAAGTTGGGCCCTGTTGTATAGTACCAAGAGTAGTAGCAGTAGAAGTAGTAGAGAAGCAGCAAAGAAGTATAACAGAAATATTAGTAGTATTAGTGACAAACTTGTTTATATTATTGACCGTAGTAATAATATACGTCGACGTATGTATATACCCAAGTACAACAATTATTTATGTTACTCTTTCTTATGTGACCGGACTAATTAAAGTTATTTATTTATATATATCGCTCTAGTCTTAGAATTTTGTTTGGACATAATGTTATTATTACATATTATTATTACATCAATATAATAAGAAACGGTGGAGAAGTATCAACAAATACAATACAAAAAAAATATTCCAGGAAGTTAGTACTTTATTAGTTGGAGGAGTACATACAGGTATTAATGGTACACATACCTTTGTACTGTAGTATACATTGCTATTATTATCCATCATCATTTGTTTTTCTCTGCTTTTTATTGTTTTATTAATTTTTACAATGCTACTTCCTTGTTTGTATAGAGTTGACTGCAATTTATTTGCCAACTTGGACTTAATTTATTATTGGGGATACATTTTCCAGGTCAAAATTACTATTTACAGTTTCTTTTAGCCTTGTATCATTATCGCATTAGTCTCAGCATATACGTATATGTATGTATTTAGTATTTATCCAACGTGTGACTTTCACAATTCTCGTTAATTTGACAGAAAAGAACAGCAAATATACCCGCCGTAAACTTGCTCATTTGCAGAACTCTCTGTATACACACACAAATACACACACATGTGTGTGTATGTGTGTGTACCACCGTGAGTTAACTTTTACTGTTCGATGTCAAATAAAGTTCGTTTACTTTATCCCTTCTCTCAACAACGCATTCCATTTCTGTAGTCACGGTACTACTGTCATTAGTATCTTTCACACATTGTCTCCTTTTTTGTATCATTACACTGTCTGTCTGTTATAACGTAGCGCCTGCTGTAGAGTACATGATATAAAATACACAACACACACACACAAACAACACGCTATTGATTTTCTTTCTTTCTCTCGCTTTCTCTCTAGTGTTTTCCTATAACAAATACTCGTTCAAGATTTGGAACGGCTAATCCTCTTGATTACACATTACACAAATGAATTACTTAGCTTCTTTCTTCGTTTGTTTCCCGACATCAGGATTAAAGTAGCAGCAGCAGGAGTAGTAGTAGCAGCTAAAACAACTGCAGGAGCAGCAGCGATGGCAAATGACGAAAACATGCCATCGTCATGATCATGATGATCATCATCCAGAGTGTAGAGTTAAAAAAGGTCTATGGCGATGTGCTGATATGGATGTGGAATAGTAGTGGCACTCGTTCCCTGACTCTCTCTCTCTCTTTCTCTTTCTCCAGCTTTAAGTGAGTGAGTACAGCTAGTTTGACAAATTATATACATTCATAATACAAATACACATAATCATTAGACAAGAGTGGAGTTCCTAGTTTTCAAATACTTCACCCTTACGACGTCCAACGGGATTTTGTAGTAGGATGACCTTAACGCAGGTTGACTCGACTTTATTTTTTTCTCTGTTTTCTGTGTTCCTTTTTCCCTCCTTTCATTTCTTTCATTTTCTCAGCTTCTCTCTTAATACACATTACTCTTGTGCCTTCCTTTTTTCTTTTGCTCGTTACCATTCCACTCAACAGTTTCTCAAGCACACACCACGGCGTACAAGGGACTAAAGAAGAAGAAAATACATATAAACGTGAAGGAAGTAGTAGTAGTAAAAAAGGTATACAAGATAAATAGACTTTTGCAATACTTCTTGGAATAAACGTGCTTGGAGAGAGAAAAAAACTTATTTTGTTGGTGGTTGAGTACATTACTCTCCTTCCCTGTTGTTGTTGCTACTGCTTGTTTTTTATATATATTTCTATCTGTTTGTTATTAATGTCATTACTTCACAGTGTACGGTTGTTGTGTGCTAGGAACACAAAAAGTCTCTTTTCATTAAACTTTTGACTCACGTTGTCATTTCTATCACAGTTTCTCGTCAAGTTGTTAGCACACAAAAAGGAGAGAAGGCGAAGAAAAGAATAAAATAGTTTTCAAATTCTGGAGTAGTAAACGTAAAACGTAAATTTTTTTTCTATTAATGCGCGAGCACGAACTCACTAGCACTTGCATTGGGAAGAAGGTTAAAGTGCGAGTTCAAAGCACCATATACACCACACACAGATTAGAGAGAGAGAGAGAGAAAATAAGAGTTGCAACTTGTAAATATATGTGTCCACCCCTAATATCGTATCTTATACACGCTTCTTTGCCAAAGTACCTCATTAGTTAAGTTATATCATCAAAGTCCCCTTTTTTTTCTTCAACAAGCCACATCCTGTTGCTCTTTAAATTTGCACAGTTACTACAAAAGTTTTGGTATAAATTAGCCCATTTACATCAAGTATAAAAGAGAGAAAATGGTACCACAACTACGTCATAGTTTGGCATCACATCAGTTTAACAGCAAAACTACATTACTATTTTTTTTTGTAAAATGAGATTTACATGCATAACTACTACAAACAACATGTTTGAAAATAAGGAACGTAGGAAAAAGGTTAAAGTGGATGGTTTCTGTTACCATAATATTAGAATACCTAACATTAGTGGTGTGGTGGAGAAAGTTGTATATTTAAGGATAGATTCTTGTCCTTATAAAATGAAACGTACAAACTTGGATGTGTTTGTATTTGTGTATTAGACAAAAGATATACAAGTTGTGCAAATATGTTTTTTTCTTGATTGCAGAATTTAGCTAGAAAAGCATATCATATTGAGCTAAAAGCAAACAACTCTCTTGAAACTTTTTTTCTTCCTCCTGTTGTATGTATACATCTGACTTGACAACACCAAGAGGAATGGAATGTTGTTGGGTTGTGTTGTACAAATAGAAGTAGACGTAAATAAAAAGGAAGAAGAAGGAGAGTAAAAAGGAAAGCTATGGTGTGCTTGCGAGAGAGAGAGAGAGAGAGTTTTGTGCTTGGCTCGACAGATGTATAAATGGGTTTAATACATTATCTTGATGAGGAAAGAGAGAAATGTCAACTTGGGGCAAACTTTTTTGTTGCTTTTTTTCCTACTTTACCTCAAGCAGTCAGCTATCCCTTTACAAGAGTACGTAAGTATAAATATATATATGTCCTGCATATTTTGTTTCTCGTGGTTAGTTGAATGTGGCTAGACCACTTATATACTAAACCCCACACATATTATTATTATTATTATTATTATTATGTAAGTAGTCTAAATAATACGATAGAGGAAGTAATATGGACGGTCGACTTGTTTCCTTCCCCTTTTTTATACTAGCCCATGCTTATACAAAAAAAACCGTGACAGAGTTATTGCATTACTTTTTGAATGAGTAAGATCTTTGCATCCCGGAAAAAGTTGATCGTCGTGATCATGTCTTCCCTCCTTTTTTGACCCACTATTTACTTTAGTTACTATAAATACCGCTGTTACAAACTAGGTCTGCTGCTGCCGCAGCAGCAGTAAAGAAAACTGAAAAATCATGTAGGTAGATATTTGCATACAATATATGCACTCCGCATATGGCATGCCGGTGGTAGTTATAGTCCGTTTTTGTAACGACTCGAGGCAAGCTTTTTCCCTAGAAACTGATAATACTAAGAAGCAAAAAGAAGAAGAAAGATGGAGAAAATGACGACCAAAAATTATGATTGTGTGCGGTGGTGGTGGTAGTAGAAATGATGATGAAGATGATGGTTTTTGCTTATGTCGTTAAAATAAAGTCATGAGTTTTTTTTGGGTCTTTCACTTACTTTTTTCTTCCATTTTTTTGTTATGGAACTATTATGCTAAAGTGTATTCCCACCGCTACTACTATTTCTCATATTACTATATATACTAGTCTTTTTTCTCTCGCTTTCTAAACTTCTCCTCATTCAACAAATACAAGTTTTCCTTCCCGCTTTTATGCTATATATTTTTTATATCCACTACTCATTTTGATTCCCTGTAACACTCTGTTTTGCCATTCATTTTTATACATGTGTGGGCCTTCAAAAAGTTTTAAGAGTTGCTAGTGTTATTACCGCCACTTCCTCCAAACACTATTTTCCAGTTTAGAATATCAACCGGACACTTAATGAGCGAAGAGCAGTGTAAAAGGAAATCTCATGCTGTACTTTAATGCAAAACTGTAAAAAATTGTATATAATGCCTTGTAACGCAGTAAAAAAGTAGTGTGCACAGCAATTTATTCCAATTTTTTTCCCTCCAAAATGTTGATTTGAAATGCGGGAATTTCAGATAAAAATAATCATCAAAAGTCAGTTCCGTTCAGTTTCCGTATTTCTAAGAAAATCGTGTGGTCGGTGGAACGGAGAAACGGTGCTCCAGATAAAAAGTGGAATCCCAATAATTAGCCCTATTATCGTGCTACCTAATAACAAATCTTGGAGAAAAGGACAGTACACTTTGCATACACATACAATATATTCGGCAGGCACCACTAAAAAAACTTACTAAAGCTGGATCGTTAAAACTGACGTAAAGTACTCTGTTAGCATGCGGGTAAATACTATCATACCAACCAGCAACTTTACAAAAAAATATATATAAGAGCAACATTTCCAAGTTTCTCCATTCCTGTTTTCGTGAAGAGTCAAAATTCCCATTGCCACAACATAAAAAATCTTCATTTTTGTTGTTGTTTTTCTCTGCTCACAAGTAATAAGTACGTAGTGTGTGTTGTGTGAAAGGTAAAACATTGTTTTCATTTAAAGTTAAAAGCTGTATATATTATCATTATTCGACGAGTGTGATAAGTACACAAAGGAGGATATATTATCTCATAAGTGCTTTCACTAAATGATTGTTGATGATAATAGGATGATGGTAACGCTTCAATCATTTGTGTGGGCGGAGTAGAATTAGGTATATATGCACTTGTTTACCGAGATTTAGTCATTACACCTTTTGTGATGGTAGTTACATAAGTCTCTCATTTTTACGCTCATGCTATTTGATTTCTTTACTGTCTTTCACGAGAAAAGCTTAAAGAAGTGGAAGGCTTTGGTAGAGTTAGTGGTGGTGGTGGTGGCGTGGTTGTGAATCTAAGGTTATATAGTAAATGTATTTATGTAGATAGATACCTTTGTCGATCGGTATACCAAGCTATGCAACTGTGTAAAGATCCTAATATTTTGTTGTTTCGTTAAAAAGGGAAGAGCACAATCTTCTTCTACTTAAAGTTGAACAACATGTCATCCTACCACACGTTTTCCTTGTCTTCTTACAATGAGAACTAAAAGGAATTTCCCCCTCTACTAATTCTCGGATATAATCTAAAAGAGGCCATTTTCCGTGGAATTGCACTACTACTACTGCAATATGCCACTATAAATAAATACTTACTTACAATGTATTATTTTTTTTAAAGTACAGCTGCTGATTTAAATGTTTACACACTGGCATACAAACGGTAATATGTCACTTGGGTAACATTTCCCCAGTACCGTAGAACTTTATACGAGACATTGCACTCTACTGCTATTTACGGATTTTCGGGTGGAATAGATGGGGGCAAATAAGCGTGAATGCCCAAATGCTAAAATAAAGGCTCGAATATAAAAGATGAAAATGTCACTCGTGTTTTTTTTTCTTCTCTTAAACAACAATGATGGCGTTTGTTTGAACAGCACAAAAAAAAGACTAAAACTAAATGGAAACAATAAAGGGTGGTAATAAAACTAAAGATACAGTCATAGTCTTGGGAAATGTCTTTTAAATTGTATAAAATATTTTGCAACTTTTTTCCCTTCTTTTGATCTAACAACAAATACTATGCAATATGTATTTATCCCTCTAATGAAAATGAAATACCAACAGGCTGTAAATGCTGGAGAAAAAGTAAATTGACATAATAAGTATAAAAACATATGGCCTTGCTAACTTCTAAACAAAATTACTAACAAACTAGCAAACAAAAAATGTTTGACAAAAAAACGTTCTACAGCAAAAAAAAATACTTAAAATGTCACTTGATGCTGAAGGGATGAGCGTTAGTGCCTTTTTTTCGTTATATGATTTGTATTATTGCATAGTAGTAATAGTAATAATGATAAACATTTATGTGTTTTTTAAGTGTCATCCTTTACGTGTCAATTAGGTATACACTAATAATCCCACAACTCATAGTCCAATTCATGTGTAGTTTAAAGTGTCAAGCTTTTTTTTGTATGCCCAGTAAAATTTCTAGCTAATGTGGCCCCTATCGAGAAAAAAAAATCCAATAATCAGTCCACAAAGTAGTTAGTGGGAATATGTACACAGACTTAGACCTTAGAATGTAAATTGGTAGACCTAAACAAAAAAGTGGTGGACGTCGTCATCTAATTGTAAGTACGTGATAGTGGATTATAGGGAAACAACGTTGCTGCATTTCTATTCCTCTGCAGACATCTTTTCTCATTTTGGATTTTTATCTACACGCTTTGTTTGAAGTAAGCCCACGCTTCATTAGCTGACTCTTCTCTGCTGTGATGTTAGGGATGTATGTACATAATAATATATTGCTTTGTCATGTTATAGACAGCAACAGATTCCAAAATGATAATATATACGAGAGAGTTCGCTATACTACTGTGTGCAATAATATGGATGTATGCAATGTGTGCTTACAATGACTAAGCTTTTATTTTTCTGGGGATGATGGTTTTGCAAACATAAAATTGTTATCAAAACATTAATACCATCATCATCATCATCATCATCACCACCATCGTCCGAAATGACCAAACAACATTACCATATAAAACATTAACCACTTTTCTTCTGATTCCCTGGTTTTTCGCTCTCCTATTTTTGCGCTTGTTGTTGTGCGCTCTGACTTTTTTTTGTTCCTTTATTTATCTAAACTGACTACACTTTTTACACACTCACTATGGCTTTTTTCCCCTCCTCTTCAAATTATACAAATAATTTGGCTAGTTGGAAAAGGCACTCTCGCGCGCGCCACTCGCTATGTTTTTTGTTTATTTTGTTTATCATCAGCCTCATCTCTTCACTTTCATTATTTTCCCCCGACTTTTGCAGGCAGTGACCCATGGCCATGACTGCAAAAGATTTACGACGTTTTATCGAGATTTGTTATATACACTTAAATGGTTTAAATTGGCTAGTTTTTTTTTCTCTGCTTGGTTTCAACATCAAAAGCAGGGTTTTGTATGTACATGTAGATGTACATCTAACTACATACCCAAATGGCAAGAGTAAGAATGTACATAATTCACATTGATTCCATTATTTGAGTCCAGTGAAAGTAAATACACACAAAAGCTGGTAAATGATAAAAGTAGCTTTGTGTGTGTGTGTGTGTGGCCATGTCGGCTCGGGTTGTTTTTTTATTTGCTGGCGCGCAAGGAAAAGGAGAGAAAACGATACGTGAAATGGCACACTAGAGCCAGTTCAGGATATTTTTTTTTTGCCGTGAGACAAAAGGAGAAAGACAACGAGCCCATCGCATACATACACGTCTCTGTGGAGGATTGAGACTGACTGTGAGTCTTTTCGCGTCAACTTGTTCAAACTGTACACNGACAAAAGGAGAAAGACAACGAGCCCATCGCATACATACACGTCTCTGTGGAGGATTGAGACTGACTGTGAGTCTTTTCGCGTCAACTTGTTCAAACTGTACACAGAATTTTTATGTCAAGCGACGTATATATATTCATGTGTATATATTTGTTTTTGATGTAAGATTATAGGGCCTGTTGGATAAATGGTCATGAACGATACTATATCACGTAAGACACTAGCATACGCTGCTGATGCTGCTGTTATATACATTCCCCTTTTTTATAACATGCGGATATATTAGGAAATTTTTTTTTCTCTTCTAAATGTTGTGCTGTAAAAGTATAATGGAATCCATTTTACAAGTTGTAAAGAATTTTTATTGCGAATTATACTGGTCTATTCTTCCGCTTGACTTTTTATGCTGCTGGTTTATCTTCTTATCTGGATATCTAATCTATCTCTTTACAAGGTGGATTGTCATTGTCATGTTGATAAAATGTTGTTGCTGATGATAGCTTGATCTCTTTTACAAACTGCATTCATCTCTTTACATGTAAATATATGTATTATCTGAAAGTTGGAGTATTCCCTTGCGGAACATTTATATTTATTTTCTACTATCTATTCCGCATTTATTAGCCATGGAAAAACATTCCCTGCTAATAACCAAGTTACTAGGAGCCTCATATCTGTCTGTCAGTAGATATCCACAAACAACATAAGGAAGGGATTCACCATCGATTTAGAAGTCATTTCCGTTATTATTATTAGCAATCTTTAGCTTCGGCTAGTTTCTTGTATCAGGATTTATACACCGGATTATTTTGTCGTAATCACCTTTTATGTACATGCTGTCCAACTTAAACTTACATTATTAGATCAATGCATATTTATTTTCAAATTTTTTTCCGCTTTCCCTTATCCTTGTACTACATAATAAAGTATTGAGAGTCCTAAACTCCTGAGAAGAAGATTTCACAAGTTCCTGAAAAACAGTCAACTCAAATATTTACTGTGACCAAGAATTAAGCAACTAAAAATACGATACTAAATAAACCCACAGTATAAAAAAACAAATCAAACAAAACAAAAAAAATCACTAAAAATGTTGTAGTAATATGATCGAAAAAAGAATTCGAGTTCTTTGTTTATCAAAAAACAAGAAGAATTTTCAATCTGAAAAATAATCATCAACCTTCAAACAATATTGCGGTTTCTTTATGGCAAATGAGGTCATAACAATCGCTTTATTTTCTTTTCCGAAATCATTATCTTCATATCATCATTCATTAGTAACAAAACTTTTGTTCACCTTGCAGCATCACACCAAAACACTTGAGAAAGTACATGAGCATCTGATTATACACACACACATAAAAACTTTTAACTTGGGAAATTAAATAGAGTTTGTAAAGGGTCTACTAACTAGATTTTTGGGATTTTAATGCGAGCCATTTTTGTGACTCAAACGAAAGGAAGATAAAATTAGAACCCTTTTGCGAAAAAAGATTTTTACTGCCATAATCATCATTATTTAGTCCTAAAAAATTTAATTGGAGAGATGAATCAGGTATCTGTTTTTATTATTCATTAATATTGCCTCGTACTTCCCTGACATGGCGAGCATAAAACTCGCACCACCACCACCGCTCCCCAATCCCCATAGAATCGTATTTAAAAGCACTCGTTTCATTTTCCATTGGATCGGACATGTAATTAATTCCGGTCAGATAAAAAAAAGGACTAGGAGAGTGCACTAACGAAGAATTTTGGTAGTTATGTGCGACCCATAGATCTGTGCTCTCATTACTCTTTGACAAGATATATGGTCCAAAATGCATGCATGTGGAAACTGAATCAAAAGCCATGAATGATCAAAATCGGAACAAGTCTGATGAAACGTGGGGGTACATATAATGTAGGGAGTGAGTGAGAAAGAGAGAGGAAAAAAATAGTGAGACGAAATTACGCCACCATTGCATAAGCCACTTCAAAATTTACCATTTTCTATTGATGAATGCAGACATAAATTCAAGTATGCGTCCGGATCATTTTCTTTTTACCCAAAAAAAAATCTGAATTCTGGTCTTAGTTGAAGTACGTGCTTTGCATTATTTGTACAAGAGGTTTGTCTAGACTTGAATGAGCATTGCATTTAAAAAAAAACTTTCTGGAATGAATTGTTGGTGGCACACCATGAAAAAGTGAGAAATACTACTAATTAATGCGGAACATCAAGCCATTGTTGTGTTTTAATTTTAACTTGCTTTTATGTATATTGTGTGCTCTGCAGGATGGCTGGCTTTTTTTTCATAATTATAATTTTTTATTTATTCTGCCACTGTGTATTTGGCAAACTACCTTGTGCAAAACATGTACTGTTAGAGGGGTCACCTTTAAACCTTTATAAAAAATGGGATTAATAATTCTAACGGTGTAAGGCTGTATCATCACAAATGGCTGCTACATATGTGTATATGCATAGGGATATATAGTGTTGTCGTGAGAAATATATATTATCCGGAGAGCATGGTCGAATCGACGGAAATGGAATACTCTCTCACACACGTGCAGTTAATAGGTAGGTAGTTTATTTTCACAGAAAAATAATAAATCGACCAACTTGAGGCCGTTCAAAGAGAGTTTTTTGAGTTGTCTGAGAGCACTGCTGCTCGCTTTTATTTAGTTTTGCTTTGTTTCAAATTAAAATATCCAGTTGGATACCATCATCATCATCACCACCACCACCACCAAGTCGAACCAACTATTTCAATGATAAATTTTCAAATCAGTGAACATGAGAGTATTTTATTGTTGTTTTCCATTCCTTTTCAACAGAATTATTTTTTATTGTTGTGCTTACAACAGAGCTATTGGATTTACAGCCGCTTGAGAGCTATATTATGGAGATGATACTATCATTTCTTGACATTCTTTTATGCTTCAATTTATACCCCAAAAAATAATTTTATTGAGCAAAAGTTACACAAAAAGCCGCCCGAGGTGACCCATTGACTCTTTTTGTCCAAGGACTCTGTTTGAGACTTTGTCGTCGTGTATATTCAGATGCATTATTGCGAACTGGGGAAGATGCAAAAGAGAGAAAGAGAGATATTTTATTGTAACGTAACTTGAGAATACAGCCAAAGATAAAAAATTATGAAAACACAAACTCTTCAACTATTGTAGGCATGCCTCGGGAAAAGAAATTATTCATCATTAAGTGAACAAAACTTGGGATGTCATTAAGGTCCTCATTTTGAAACTTTATATATCTAGAATGCCACTTCTCCATTGTTGCTGGTCTGCATAATAATCAACGTTATTTAAAATAATAAAATATAATTCTATAAAACCTTATACACGTGCTTGAACCGGATACATCTCTGATGTATGTATGTATATATACAGCCACATCACCGACAACATGATTCGTAAGATAGGGTCAGACTCCCTTGACTTGTACTCTTACCTAAAAATATCTGAACTTTTAATATCCATATTGTTAATCCCCTTTGTGGAAAAATCTACAGAATAAATTTCTATTTTTGCCTATGAAATTGCCAAATTTTAGGTTGAAATTTTTTTTCTTTGGTGAACTACTTGGAATCTTTGAACTTATACTAAATGTAATGATAAAGCATTGCCTTTAGTTAAGATAATCAAAATTATAAGGTTTGTAAAGTATATATAGTTTTACTTTTTCATCTCTAATATCAACAGAAAATGAATACATACGTTCATACACATTTATTCTACATGAGTTGTTTTTAAACTTTCTCTCAATACTTTAATCATTTTAGAAGAAAATCCATACTTACTATTTCAACATTCTCAGAAAAAAGGAAGTTACGGTTTAGCATCTTTTATGTATTTAGTTATAAACTTTTAAAAACACTACTAACTTTGTATATCCACGTTGAAACGTTATAAATGCATTTTGGACTGTCAACAGCAGCAGCTGCAGTAGCTCAACCACACAAAGCATATGGAACGCTATACACAATATGCATCACAAAATTCCCGGGATAGGCTAATGCGTACAGATAATCCGTTTTGTTAAACTTACATCAAGTCAATGGAAAGTTTTATTATTTTTTTGAGCAACGATACGAGGATGATGTGGCTAGCGATAAGTAACTAGCATGCCGCTGATTGGATTGATGTTGATGAATTTGGGAAAAAACAAAACTTCAGTAACAAGACTTGCTACTATCATCAACCCCACCACCACTGCTGACATGACACACACAGAGAAATTTTCTTTCCCTTTTCATGATTTTTATTACAAAATTATTGTTATTAAGCTTGTATGTAATGTGTATATGTGAGAGAATAAAGAAGAGAAGTGGAGAGAGAGAGAGAAAAAAAGTGAAAAAAGTAGGACAACACTGATGAATGAATTAAGGACGTAACATTATTAATATTATATTCGTCCATCCACTACCGTTCGATATGTTTGATTAGATACCGCTTTCATAGGTTCATTAAATATGCTAATAGATTTTCATAGTAGTTGAGTGAAAGTCGCAAGTATGTATGTATGTATATGGCAGAATGTACTAGAAGTAGAAGTAGTGGTAACCAAAATATGCAAAAAATTCTGACTACAAGATACACAATTTACATACCGACATACCTACAGACACAACATATTATTATAAACCCAATCTTTTTCTCCATTTTTTTATAATGTTTTCAGTCTCACTTTCACATTCCTTCTCCTCCCTCGTCGTTTTTTATCTGTCTCTTCTGATAAAACTTTCAGCATACCATTATACCCCCCGAAAAAAAAAGTTGTGTGTTGTATGTGTGCGTGTGTCCCTATTTTTTCTTGTAGCAGTCAGTCTACCACACTTTTACTATTGCTACCACCACCACTCCTGTCAATCCAAAGAGAGTGGCTCACACAGTTGACTTACTTACAAAATGACAGCTCATTGCCAATCTCTCATTCCCCCTTTTTTCCTTTACCATCAAGAAGTCTAGGAAATGAAAGTGGAATGGGAAACTACTACATCGCAAAAGAAGAGTAGAGCAAGTTGTTGGTCGCCTAATGGGAGTTGTAGTAGTACGTACTAGTATGGTATGCAAAGTTGAACAACAACACGTAACACGTGTACACCAGATGTACATACATTCATATATTTAAACTTGGATGGTGATGATGATCAACATAAAAAAATGCTTACTTTTTGTGCAAAAAAAAACTTTATATTACATTCTTTTTTTAATCCATTATAAATGTATGCAATCTTTCTGCTCGATTGCAAATTCATTAAATCGGATGGATATAAAGGAAACGAAATAGACAGTTGGAAGAAGAGAAACAGGAAACATGAAGGGATATTGCTACAATTTTTTTAAGCAGAAGTCATACACACACACAAACACACGCAAACATACACACATGTACACAATTACTATTCAAAATACTATTAGCAATGGATGTAAATATGTGTGTTCATGACGATGGTCATGATGATAAAAGATATCACTGGATTTCCTGAGTATATGAACCTATGTATGTAAGTAGTAGCGAGTAGGCGGGACAAAGGACCACAGTGTGCTTGTGTGTAAGTAAACACAAGTGTGCTTTTCTCTATCGACTTATTTTTCTCCTTCTTTGTTGCTGTTCATTAGTTTTTCGCCATACGAATCAAAATGGAAATGTCGAGCCAAGTGACAGTGGCAAAAGGAATCTCATGCTTCTTTAGGATATTATTTTTATTATTAATATTATATATGCTTATACTTATACTGTTATCATCTACAACTTCCAACTATCAACTTATTATTATTACAGAGAGAGAGAGAGAGAGAGAGAGAGAGAGAGAGAAAAGTATGAAAACGTCTAATCCATCTTCTTTATCCTTTCTCTGATGAGTACGCAGCTGACATGGGAGGAAAAAAATTGGTATGCTATATTATATATATATATATATATTAGCCTAGATGTAGACACACCATAATATATTATTATTTTTACTGCGTGTGCACACAGTCACAAGAAGGTTTTAGAATTTATAATGAGCAGTATGCTGACAGAGAGTTGACAGTAAACGATATGAAAAAAAAGTTGCCGAAATGAGCACGCCAGCAACATACATAAATACATACACGGGCAAAGAAAAACATCGATCCTACTACTACTTTTTTGCGCAGTACTTTGAAAACTAATCGCTTATATTCTTCCCTCCCCATAAAAATTCTCTTGTGTGGTGTGGTAAGAGCTATATGAGCAAAAATAATAATTAAAATAATTAAAATATGTGTAGGCTCATAATAGCCACGATAATGTAATCGTTAGCACTTTTTTTTTATTTGGTCCTATATTTATACACATCGTCACCAAATAAAAAAAATCGACCAATGAAGTCAACCGAAAAAATGTATACCTAAAATGGTGTGGATATGAAAGACAAAAGGGAAAAGTCAAATAAAGGACTAAACATTATTATTATTATTACGTCTTTTTTTGTTTTACTGATGTGAACAAAGCAACTGGAATTTCCCAGTTCTTTTTTATTACTCTGCGAAATCAAAATTGATTTTTAGTAATGTAATAAACACAGCAGCATTCTACAACCACCCATAATAATATTTTGTTCAGCATATTATACTACCCACCAGTATAACTAAATATTATATAATCTAGAACATTTTTTTTTGCCTATCTACTACTTTGCATAGCATCATCAAAGAAATTTGTTTTCTCGCTTCAAGTGTTGACATAAAAAACTGGAGTGATATAATACGTAACAAAAAAAACAACGACTACACTTGAACAACACCAGCTTATTTACTAATCCATCTACACTATCCAACTACTACTACTATAAGCATCAATATCTACTTTGTTTGCAAACTTTTACTTTAATATTTACTGTATCCTTTTCCCCTTCAATTTGCTCTCTGATGATGCCTTTTAAGTATACATGTATGAATTTTTATGCATAGTTTTTAAACCGTGTTTTATGAACCAGCATAACAAAACGAGCTAAACAGTAACTTTTGGAAGGGTTTTGCAGTGGACTTTGTA